>ML785884.1:304695-321903 GCA_009831015.1 Picea engelmannii
AACAAAGGCGTCCCTCTGAAGCCAAAAACGTGCTCTGATACCACATGTAAGTTTTAAACCTGCGAAGTAAAGAAATGCATATAGATTCTTAAGCAATACAGAAATTAATCAATGGCTCATACACAGAGTACACAGAGATTTTTTTACCGGAAACCCTCAACCGAGAAAACCTTTCTTATTTTCATTATCTCGAATTTCACCATTCGCCATACAATATATACAATGTTTTTAGGTATTCCGTAGATACCAAAACCCTAATCCCTTAATCCGGGATTAATTTACAAATCAACTAAAAATAGCAAAATCCGCTAAAAATAGCAAAAACCGCCCAAAAAAAAAATATTTCGGGGCGTTGCCCCGAACACAACGCGTACTCGGGGCGCTGCCCCGAACCCCGTCGGCTCCGGGCTACCGCCCGGTGCCAAAAGTTGCGCGTAACCAGGGGGGGGCATACGTGCCCCCCCTGGGACCCCCCTAGGAAGCGCCCGACGCAACGACAGAGCTCTAGGTGTAGGGATCGTCAGATGAAGTTGTCGTATCTGACGTACCCACACACACACACATGCAAAGAATATAACACATACCCAACAATGTCATTGGGGTTAGTAGCAGGTGCAGTTGCAGAAACCCTAACCCTATCATTGAGGCACCTTAAGTGAAGGGATTGACCTAATTTCTAGATAGAATAGTGTGGCCTTGCCTAGCGCACCTCCTGGTACTCTTAGCAAGCCAAGAAATCAAGTTTGAGTTTTTGATCAAATCTAGGGTTGATCAAGTCAAGGAATCCATGACCTACTCTATGAAGTCAGAAAACAAGTTGGATGGGGCTTCTAACTTCAGAGCATGCAAGACAAGGATTGACCTCATCCTTGCCAAGAATAAAGTGTTGGATATTGTGAAAGGAAATATCGTGGAACCAGAGTTTGAAGAAGGAAAAGAGAAGGAACTGCAGAACGTTGCAATTATGGATAAGTTCAGAGACAGTGACATCAATGCCATGAGTATCATAGTGGAATCTATTAAATACCACTTGATACCCTACATCTCCCATCTTGACTTATCGAAGAAGATGTATGATTCCCTAACAAACCTCTTCTCAGTGAGAAACATTGGACAAGTAATGAGTCTAAAGAATGAGCTCCGTGACATGAAGATGAATGATGATGAAAACATAACATCATACTTTGTGAGGATCTCTCAGTTAATATATCAACTACAAGCTATTGAAGAGATCATGTCATAGAAGGAACTGGTAAATATAGTTCTCAATGGTCTTCCCAAGACATGTGATGCATTTTCCGCAAGCATGAACAAAAGGAAGGAGTATCCTACATTTGAAGAACTTTGGACTTGTTGTGCACAACAAGAATCAAGGATCAGTGCAAAAGAGAAACCTCAAAAGAAATACAATGATCAAGCCTTCACAACAAAGTTCAAGCGTTTCAAGAATAAAAAGAAGTTTGGCTCTAGAAAGAAACCAAATCAAGAGAAAGATATGCCAAGAATACAATGCCTCAATTGTCGAAAATATGGTCACTACAAGAATCATTGTCCCGAGTTAAAGAAAAGGAAGGAAACACACAAATCATCAGTTGCCGAAGAAAGGGAACCCTCAAAGAAATCCAAGCAGAACAAAACAAACTTCTTCTTCTAAGACAAGGTAACAATAATTTTCATAGTTCTTGTATATACCATATCTTCTGTACATATCTTGCATATCCATTTCTTAGAAGATAACGTGTTCAAATAAAAACTATACCTATGGAGGAACAACAAGATAAATATTGCTATCATTATTGTTGCACCTCTTTTGTCACCTTAGTGAGAAAAACAGAGGTGCTTGCAAGCTTAGCCAGGTTTGCTAAGCATGAAAGCTGTAAGAAAAAGGGTTAGAGAAAGAAATATAAAAGAACAACTAATAAATAAAATAACAACTAAACTAATGAGCATATGGACATAAGGACAAAAGAAACAATAAGACCCATGTCACCAATGGTAAGGTTTATATTAGTTAAAGAAAACACCAAGAAGAAAGAGGACTATGAGTCCCTTCTTCCTCCAAGGGAGGGCTCTTGGACCCCCACAAATAAGCTCTTCTTACAACTTTGAATGAAAATGGTGAAAGAATTCTTTGCTAATCCACTCAAGGGGTGAGATGGATTTCCCAATGTAATGGTGCTAGTATACTGATGAGAATAGAGGATTCCTCAAGAGAATCGTAGCAGCATAACTTTGCTATTGAATTCCTTAAAAAATGAAGTGCACCCATGGCCTTTTTATAATACCTCTTTGAGGTATTGTGCAACCTGCTTGCAGTGTGGAAAAAGGATAATTAGGGCATTTTTAGGTCTTTGACTAGCCACCCAGTCAGATACAGTCCAGATTTGAGTGTCAAATCAACTTGGAAGATGAACCAGAAGTGGGTGGGAGGCCAACCACTTTCATAAATGCGTCATTCTCAGATATGCGTGGATTTTAGAAACCACAGTCACGCATCGGGCGCATGTGAGATTTTCCTACGTTTCTATTTTGCGCATGTGCGCGCGCACCCTGTGTAGTCATAGTGCACTTTAATTTTGTCACTGGTTGTATAGTTTTTGACCCTTTGGAAATGATTTTGTGGTAATTTTGGTCCATGGGTGACCTCATAACTATTTGGCAATGCTGAATTCTTGTAACCATTTGCAGACGAAATTTCAGTGATAACAGATGCCCCTTGATGGATGGGGTTAGGAGCATACGTATAGCCGAAATTCATCAATGTTTCTTCTACTGAGAGTGTCGTTGTAAGAGAGAGCGATAGTGGGATTTTCAAGAGTTACCCGTTGGAGGGAGAAGGGAACCTATAGAACCCAACCTTCCATAAGGTGTGTAAAAATAAACTATGTACAAACGAGGCGGGCATGCCCCATGCTCGTGTCATGTAACTAAAAAAGGAATGGTGTGTTGATGTAGACAACTGCAGCTCCCTTGGGGGTGGTTGTGATAAAGGAAAAATAAAATTCTGTGGAGGAACATAATCTGAATAGTAGGCAGTGACATCTATAAGAAATATCACAGATTTTGTAGGCATTGATAGCCCAGCCAAGTTCAGAGGTCTTCGAAAAATATAAGAGATAACTGAAATAGTTGCAAAGTACGACCCACCGTAACATGAGAAAGTGTTGAAGTCGAATGGTATGGGGGTCAACGATAGCAGGGAGAAATTTTGGTTCTCCCTGTGCCATCTGAGACCTCTCATTGGAAAGGTAATGAGAGTCAAGATACTATCGCCCTTCTGGAAACTGTGCTAATGTCGACAAAAAGGGGTATGTGACTCCAAGAAGCAAAGGTCTTCGTGAAATCTACTAGGTGAGGTTAGGAACTGGAGGAGGTACATGGACAAATTCAAGATGTAGGAAGACTCAAGACTGCCCTTGGTTGGGGGTATATGTGAGGTATAAGTGGTCGCAACCGTTCAAGTAGGTCGAGTGTCAGGTGGACAACAAGACAGGGGATAAGTTGTGCCAAAGGCGGGACAAAGTGAACAAACTCAGAGGGCGGAGGTAAGTGGCCTGTGGGATACTCGGAGTATATGGACGATGTTAACAGGAGTGGATGATAAGGAGTGCCCCAACCAAGGGTGACATGGGTTGCGTTTGCCAAAAAATGGAACAAGGTCGTCAAAGGTGGCGACAAAAGGAGATGTAAATGCTGGAAACAAAGGCTTTTTACAATGTACCAAAGAAATAAAGAATAATCTGGGATGAGTGTACAAATATAGAAATGGGTGCCCCAATGTAATATGGTTGGGCCAGTTAGGGCACAATTTGCTTGGAGAAATAGTGGAGGGTGGGGGCCCCATGGGTGGGTTTCTGTATGAGGTAGGTGAAAAGAAGGGAAATTTGCAGAGGGGCAAACTGATTGTGAATGAAATGGAGGGTTTATGATACTGTGAAGGTGCATTCAAAATAGAACCTTGAAGAGATAATATGGGAGTCCAGTGGGAAAGATAGCAAAATGAGGAGGAGTATGTGGCTGATTCGCGACATGATGTAAGACTATCGGGACTCCCATCCCTAAAGGGTTCAAAAACAACATGAGTGTCAAAGTGGAAAAGGGTGCTATGAATGACACAACTCATGTGGGGGAGAGTGCTACCGGGTGACAGTACCTAAGATGCAATGGAGGTGTTCGTACTGCAGAGCCGGAGATGGGGATCCTAGAGGAAAATGTCAGAGGGTGTGACTGGAGATGCAATTGAGATTCAGAGGGAATGATTACATGCCAGTGCTGATTATATACCTGAAGGGGTTGCATTGATGTATGATGACCAAGTATATGCACACATGAAAACCAAATACCCGACATGAACAATATCTGAAGAGAATCGAACATACGAGCATTTATTTGATAATTTTGAACATGAGCATGTGTACCTGGACGGGGTATGAAAAAATGGCACCCCGGGGGCTAAGGATAAAAAGTGGCCTGGGGACTGTCTTGATGTAGATGAATGGATGTTGATCCCGTGGATGAAGACAGATCAAAGAACGGACACCCGGAGATCCTGGAATGGTGATTGGAAGTTTGGCGGAAATGCCTATATATAGCTGTAGGGCCCACATTGCCACCTCATTTGTACTTGCTACCAGAGTGACTGGACGAGAGGTATTCAGAGGAGATTTGGAGATTCCAGGAGAATAGGGAAGCCAATTCAGGACCAACGAGCTTCAAGTTAGTAGTCTTATTGTCCTACATAGAAGTAGGTTTTCCATTTATGGGAAGGGTCTGTACGAAGGGCCGTACAGGGGATTTTATGGGTGTGGGCCCCCAAGTGCATGGGCGATCCGAAAATGTGCGCACATGAGTGCGTGCATGCTATCTAGATATCCGCACATGGGTGCACTCGTAGGGGGGACAAAGGTGCGCAAGATATGCGTGCCCGTTTTCTACACAACCGCGCATGGGTGGGTGGCTGTGTAGTGGACAGGCGCATTGATGCACGCCTGTGTTCATGACAGGAGCACATTGGAGGTGCCCCTGTAGGGTGGGCAGGCATGCATGTATGAACGCCTGTGGGATGGACAAGTGCACCTGCATGCGCACCTGTGGTATGGATAGGTGTGCATATGTGCGTGCATGTGGGGTGAACAGGTGCGCATATGTGCGCACATGTGGGTTAAACAACTGCGCTTTGGGGGAAAGGCTGATGGGTGAAAAACTCATATTTTTTAATGTTTTTTTTATGGTCAATATGGCTGACCTAGGACTGTATTATGTGGTTGCAAGCGATCATTTTGCATGATGCCGATCGACTGGCTAGAGAGGGATTGTTCCCAGCTGAGGGATGTCATGGCTATTGAGGAGCCAGCGGTACGTGCCACTTTGGCAGCCTGTGGGCTGCTAAGTTTCTTCGAGTGCCCGTTGATACGAGCGCAGGAGTATCTCCTGCAGTTTCTGATCCAGATGTGGAGTCCAGACCTGCATTGATTTATGGTGCAGGGAGAGAAGATCAACTTCATTGTAGTGGAGGACATATACTTTTTGACTGAGCTCCCTTTTCGAGGAACGCCCCTACCAGTGGAGCTAGTGTTACCTACGAACGTGTCTTTAGCGACATTGGGTCGGAGGTACTACTCGAGGGAGAACTACATGTCGGGCTCCATCGTGAGCATCCGAGCGATGGATTCTCTAGCGCATCACTGTGTAGCAGCGATGATTGTGAGGGTGTATGGGTCCCTCGCGACTCAGTGGATCTATAGTGGGCAGCTAAGTGTTAGGGGGAGGGCACTGGACGGGGAGCACTTTGCCTGGGGGTTGACACTGCATGCCAGGATGGTGGGTAACTGGACAGATGTCGGTCTACCGACACCGGGGACTTTTCCTTTGGGTCTATCTTGGTGGCCTGGTTTTTGGAGAGGGTGCCTATGTTGCGCCCTAGGATTTTATTGAGAACTCCTGGTGCGCGAGAGCCGCGATTGAGGCGGTAGTCGACGATATTGGTTTGCCACAGTGGTGGCAAGGGTGGCCATTTTTTCATTGCTGAGGTGGCACAGGTGTGGCAGCAGATGCCGCAGGTTACACTGCAGTATCCTTATTCTGGTGTTGACTTTCGGGTTGATCCAGACATGGTGTTACCTCCAGGGGAGGTGTTTGATCACCAAGGTATGTTTATGAGTTTGATATATTGATTTTTTGAGATAGCATGACATGTGTATTTTGTATAGATGTTGATACTATCATTTGGTTGTTTGTATGTGCATATGTGGGACCTCGTGGGCGTGAGGTTGAGCTTCTGAGAGCGTCGTCTCGCCAGGATCCGGGAAGACCACCGCGGGGAGGGCCGCGAGAAGGAAAGAGACGTCGGCATGAGGACACCAAGGCGAGACCAGCTGATGATGAGAGAGCAACGAGGAGACGTTGTTTTGATGACCCAGGTGCCGGGCCATCGCATGCTCCTCTGGTGGATTCCGGAGTAGATTTTGAGGATATTCGTTGCCGCCTGGAGGCGGTGCTACAGGGCATGTGGTCATGTATCCATGATGAGGGCATCCTAGAGAAGTGTGTGGGAGTGTTGTTGACGTGGCGGGTCATGGTGCGACGAGAAGTAGTAGCAGGTGCTGCTATGACTGGACGGTTACCTCCCGGTCCAGAGGGACCAGTAGTGGGTGGGGGACCACCGCCTCAGGGAGGGGCAGGAGGTGGTGCTCTAGAGGCACCTTGAGTGTTTCTCTATGTATTTTTGTATTTTTGTATATAGGCTGGTGAGCCCATTTTGGTGTAGTGGCACCAGTTTTTTACTGAGGTGCTTCACTGGCCCGCGAACGTTTGTAAATTTGTATGTAAACATTTTGATGGCACTGTGGACCGATTTATATATATATATATATATATATATATATATATATGAGTATACATTTTGGGATCTATGTGATGTTTACTTGTGTTTTGTTAATGTGTTGACGATGTCTAATTTATATATGTTGTGACAGGTGTTTGATATTTTTATGTATGTGTAGAGGTAGCTTGATGTGATATATGCCAATCTAACACACTGTTAGCTAAGTTATCTGTAATTTGATTCAATTGCCTTGGAATATGTGTAAATGTAATGAAATCAAAATGTCAAGATAAAAGTCTAACTTGCAGGTATTTGCGAAAGAGGCAAGGATCCTAGACATGGTACACATTGTTGAGCTAGAGGAAGACTAGTTGAGAGTCGAGAAAGACACTAAGGTGACGAATACGATGATGTTGGGCATCGACGAGGAGGCCAATAAAGGCAGTGTATTCGTGTTGGTTTTTGGTTGCTGAACCCAAACATATGCCGCTAGAGTGGAGCATCTCATGTGAGGGGGTATAGAGGGCCCAAGCTGTCAAAGCGAGATTTTGTGTCCAACGGCTGGCGCCGTCGGCATAACCGATGTGGTAGGCCGGTGGAGGAATCATCTGTCAATAGCACAAATGATAGTTTAGACGTGAGGGATGGAAAAAAGATTAAAAACACTATAAAAGAAATAACCTAAAGTAGAATTTCTACGCTTAGGCATAAAATTTCTTTAAGTATAACCTGTTGACAGGTTCTTTGAGAGAGAGGACTTTGGGAGAGGCCAGGATGTATGTGCCTTTGGTGAGGTAATGTTGGATAATGTAGGGGCCATGCCATTGTGACTCGAATTTTCCATGACCAAGGGTATCATGAGTGATATCGTAAGAAAGGACTAGGTCGCCTTCGTGAAATGAGCGAAGGTTGACATGGCGATCAAAGGTGGTTTTTGACCATTTTTTGGCTGCCTCATTGTTCTGTAATGAAGATCAAAAATCTTCATCCAGGGATTCTAAGTTCAGCAAGCGTTGCTCCATTGGAGCAGTGTCGGGTAATAGCTCAATCAGAGTGTGTAAGGTGGGAATTCCGCACTCGATGGGAAGAGTGGCCTAAACCCCATGGACTAGATGAAATGGTGTGAAACCTGTGGCCATTTTCACGGTCGTACGGTAAGCCCATAGCACGAAAAATAACATATGATGCCAATTGGTCTTATGTTTATTAACCGTGCGTTGTAACATGGTCTTGAGGACCTTGTTAACTGCTTTGACCTATCTGTTAGACTGAGGGTAATATGGTGAGGCAAACTCGTGGGAGAATCCTAACCGAGATGAGAGTTTGACAAAAATCTCATTCTCGAAGTGTTTCCCATGATCGGAAACTTGTTGGAGTGGTACTCCAAAGAGAGATATGGCGTGGTTAAAGAAAAAATGCATTGCAGTGTCAGCGGTGTTGTTGAAGGTGGGCATAGATTCAACCCATTTTGTGAAGCAATCGACTGCGACAACAATGTATTTGTGGCCATTGTTGAATGGGGGATTACAAGTCATGAAGTCGATGCCCCATTTACAAAAGGGACAGGTAGTAATGACTAGGTGAAGAAGAGTAGGTGGTGCTCGTGCTTTGTTGGCGTAAAGATGACACTTCTCGCATCGCTTCATGGCATGAATGCAATCGTGAAGCAATGTAGGCCAAAAATAACCTGTTCGGATGATTTTCTGAGAAGTGGACATTCCTGAAAGATGGCCCCCACATGCGTCGCTATGGCAGTCATTCAAGACTCTATTGGCCTCATTAATAGTCAAGCATCGACGAAGTATGGTGTCGACCCCTTGCCGATATAAGATATCTCTGATGAGGAGATAGCGGGGTTCCTGGTGGCGAATATGACAACGATCAACTCGTGAGAGGTGGTTACCGAACTTTTGGGTTCAGAGGTAGACGAGGAGGTCTCCGTACCAAGGATCATCCGAAGTGATGTAAAAGAGATGTTCATCGGGGAAGTCGGTATTGATAGGAGCACTGGTAGTATCATAGGGGAAGGTTGTGACAAGTTTGGTGAGGACGAGAGATTTCTTGCTCTTCGGTGTTGAAAATTCAAGATCGTACTCTTGAAGGATAACGATCCATCGAAAAAATTTGCCATTAATTTGTCGATGGGTGAGAAAGTATTGCATAGGTTTGGAATCTACTACGACCTTAGTCGTGCGAAGCAGAATGTAATGACGCAGTTTATGGACTGTGAGGACGACTACAAGGGCTAGTTTCTCTTCGTGTTTATACTTCAGGGGTGGCCCTGAGAGGTTTTTACTAACGTAGTAAATGACATGCTCACGATCATCAACAAAAATTTGAAATAGAACTCCTGCTACTTAGACAGTTGATGCTGATATGTAGAGGATATAGTCATGATTATAGTCGGGTGAACTAATTAAAGGGGCACTAGACAACGTCATTTTAAGATCGTCAAATTCTTTTTGGGCATGTTCATCCCAGTGAAATGGGATGTCATGGCATAGTAAGTGAAGGAAACCGTGAGCTCGAGTGGCGTAGTCTGGGAAAAATCACCGTAGAAAGCTAGCTTTTACTTGTAGGCTCTAGAGTTGACTTAAATTCTGGGGGGGGTGGAATTTTTTTGATGGCTTGGACTTTGAGGAGGTCCATGGAAATACCACTTTTGGAAACGATGAATCCGAGGAGGCGCCCTACAGTGATGAAAAACACACACTTGAGGGGGTTCAAGCGGATATTGTACTGACGACACCGTTGAAATATGATCCATAAATCATCAAGATGTTGGGTGTGTTTCTTGGATCAAGTTGTGAGGTCGTCCAAGTATGCAAGGATGATATGAGCCAGATCGTGAAAAATGTATGTCATAGCCCGTTGGAAAGTTGCACCAGCATTCTTTAAGCCAAAAGGCATGACACAATATGTAAAAGTACCCCAAGGGGTAGTGAATGTGGTTTTGTATTGATTGGCTGGGTGAATTTGGATTTGATTATAACTAGAGAAACCATCCATGAAGGATAGAGCCTCATGGCCTGCACAATCATCGATGATTTGATCGATGAAAGGCGTTGGAAATTTGTCTTTGGGACATGCGTGATTGAGATCGTGAAAGTCTGTGCAGACGCGGATAGTGCCCTATTTTTTGTTAATGGGTACATGGTTGGAAACCCATGATGTATAGGCGATGGAGTAGATGAACCCAGCCACGCGTAATTTTTCAATATTGGCTTTGATGGTCGCTGCTTTGGATAAGTGTAGCATTCATTGTTTTTGATGAACTGGTGTAATGGCAGGCCAAGTGTCGATGTGATGTTCGACGATAGAGGGATTAAGGCTAGGCACTTATGTGTATGACCAGGTGAAAATATCTCGATATTCTTGGAAGAGGGCTTTATAGGCTGTGATTTCTTGAGGAGTGCAAGCAACACCAATGGTGATTTCCTCGACGACTCCATTGTTTATGGAAATATCAATTTTGATGGTCGAGGAAATGTTGGCTATGTTGCCTTCTTAAAAAGCATCAGGAGCAGGAATGGGGTTGTTGAACCAGTCGATATGCCCTGATGGGATAAAATCCTTGGTTTCGACCGCGTATATGGGGTGTTGGTTAGGAGACATGGAGGCGTCCTGTGGAAAGAAGAGCACTCTGTGGTGTAGTCCATCCCATGGGTAGTCGGGGGTGTGTAACTCTTTGAGTATGTCCTCGTCACAGTGGAATTGGCGGGAATATAAGGGGTCGTAAAGGGTGATATCGGTGACTGTCATTGTGTGGATTCCCCTTGATGATGAAGAAGTAGGGGGAACGACGTAATGATATTGTGATGGTTCACTCAACATAAACCAAATATTGAAGTACTGAGGAGTACCAGTGGTAGTTGGATGTAAAATTTTCGTATGGAAATGAATGGGAGAATTGGAGGGATTTGGGGGTGAATCCTCGAATACGTCATCCAAGAACCATGGAGGTTTCATGAGTGCCTTGGGTTCAGGAGAAATGATATGAAGAATCTCTAGTGATGAGGTAAGGTCAACCATCGATTCCGTAGGGGTTCGAATTAGGGTCAATTGGCGTTGCTTGTATTCAATGATCATAGGACATTGGTATGTAAAATGATCTAAGGATTCACATAGAGAGCAAGGGCATCTCATACGTTCATTGACTGAATTTGTGACATAATGGATGTCAGTGATTTTTGGTAGGGATGATGTAATTGGATTGGGTTCGTTCTGGAAGCTTTGGCGTACTGCGGCTAATGTCTGCCGGAAACACGGCAGAGCTGGGAAATGGTGTGTATAATGGCCATATTCTGAACATATAGCGCAAGCAAATTTGGTTCGCAACCCTTTACTACTTGAGTGACGGGTGGTGGCGGCAATACTTGCTACAGTGGCGAGCGTTGATGGTGTTTGATTGAGTGGAATCAGGTTTCGTAACTCAGGTAGAGACGGGCAGTTGTTGGTTTGGTGTCCGTCTTTCTCACATAGCGTGCAAGGGGGTTGGACGCAAGGGAGAAGTGGAGCTGTGGGCTCCTTCTTCTTCCGCCTGCCCCCAACTATGGTAGGGAGGTTAGTGAGTGGGGGTGTAGAGGGTATGGTGGGAGTGAGTATGGGAATCGTCATTGGGATTCCTTCCATTTGGGCGGGAAGGGATGGTTGAGGGACCATCTCTGTTGGATGTAAATACCAAACTAGAATTGCTAACACCATATTAGGGAGGGTAAGCGTTGTTGCTACTTGGAAAGTTTGTACTACTGGTGGGGGGTAAAAGAAGGGGATTTGAGTAATGGCTTGGGGAACTGTCTCCCAAACTGGGATATGGCCTTGGGGAGAGGTGAAATCGTGGACTGGTGGAGTCGACGAGTTCGCAGGAGGCTCATGAGGGGGGAGCTCTGCGACTAGTGGGATGTCAGACATGATAGAAGCCTTCCTATGAGGAAGGGTATCCTCTATGTCAGTTATGTTGGATGATACGACACATACTTGATTGGAAGGATGAAGGAGTGGTGGTGCACCATGGTAAGTTCCTAACAATGATGGGTCTTTGAAAATTCTGGGACCCATTTCGATGAGTGGGTATGCATCATGACTCATGTGGATGAGAGGAAGAATGTTATTGATGTTGGCAGAAGGGTTAGGCTCGTAATGTGAGACTTGGCCAATGGTAATGATCTTCCCGTTATGGGGAAACATCATTGTTCGAAAGAAGGAAGAGGAAACTGCCTTCATAGCGTACATGTAGCTACGACCGAACATGATATTATAATCGAGTGGGGCATCGATAACTTCAATGTCGATGAGAATGGTCTTGCCCCTGAGTTCTACGGGGACATTTTGGAAGATTGCAAGATACCAGATATATAAAATATGAAAAACAAAAATAAAATGCTAGAAATGGCAGAATAACAATAAAATATCCAGCATAATCTTCACAATACACAGAAATGATATATGAAATAGCAATAGAAATAGAAATTTGATTCAGAAAGAAATGTTCACAGGCCTCTTCGAGGGGGAAACCTCTAGTCGAGCAGCGCTCTGTTACAATAATCTCCAAGCTAGGGTTCTCATACCCTCGACCCTTATTTATACTAAATATGTCTATTAAGAGAAGCATCTAGAGAAAGATCCTTCTAGAAGCGAAAGCTTCTATTAGGTCTTCTTACATCTACCTTATTCTATTTTATTGAAAGGCCTTATTAATATTGACCTTTATTACATATGAATACATTGATATACCTATGTGCGGGTTAGGACATTAACATGTCCGCCCCCTTAAAAACAACCTTGTCCTTAAGGCTTGAGATGTGGAAACTGCTGCAGAATGGTAGTTGGTTCCCAAGTGGCATCTGCTAGAGTCATATCTTTCCATTGTACTAGCACTTCCTTGATGGTTCTCTGACACAGGCGATGCTCACGATGGTCCAAAACTGCTTCTGGCTGTAGCCAAATGGATCCTTCTTCAGCTAACTCTAGAAGGTTGGTTTGAATTTGGCACCTGGTTCCAATCACCTTCTTCAAGCATGAAACATGAAAAACAGGATGTAGCTTCGACTGACTGGGTAGAGATAATTGATATGCGACTTGTCCCACATGCTTGAGAACTGTGTAAGGGCCATAAAATTTGGGTGCTAGCTTTTGACAATGCTCGGCCTTGAGGGAAGTTTTCTTATATGGTTGCAGTCTCAGAAACACCTGATCCCCTTCTGCAAATTGTCATTCAGAGCGACCTTGATTTGCTTGCTTCTTCATTCTATTATGTGCCATGACCAAGTTCTCTTTAAGGGTACGAAGGATATCCTCTCGGACTGTAAGTGTTTGGTCAACCGCCTGGACCTTCGAGGTACCCGGTAAGTATGAGAGAACTGAAGGTGGCTTCTGTCCATATACTTCTTCAAAAGGAGTCATGTGAGTGGTTGTATGGTATGTAGTGTTGTACCACCATTCGGAGAGGGGTAACCATTGAGCCCACTGGTGTTGTTTTTCAGAGGCAAAGCACCTCAGATATGTTTCCAAACACTTGTTGACAACTTCCGTTTGACCATCCGTTTGGGGATGATAAGCTGAGATAAGATGCAATTGTGTGCCTTGTAGCTTAAACAACTCTTGCCAGAAATTGCTTGTGAAAGTTGGGTATCGATCGGAAACAATAGAGTGCGGCATGCCATGAATCTTGAAGACCTAGTCCATGAGAATTTTAGCCACTGTGGATGCAGTGAATGGGTGGGGAAGAGCGCAAAAATGAGCATACTTGGAAAGGCAATCCACCACCACCAGTATGACTGAT
The DNA here is from genome assembly GCA_009831015.1 of Picea engelmannii. Classification (NCBI taxonomy): domain Eukaryota; kingdom Viridiplantae; phylum Streptophyta; class Pinopsida; order Pinales; family Pinaceae; genus Picea; species Picea engelmannii. The sequence goes on from ML785884.1 coordinate 318,300, forward strand.
TTATTCCCCGATTTGGGTAAGCCTGTAATAAAGTCCATAGATATATCCTTCCAAATAGTAGGGGGAATCGGAAGCGGTTGGAGGGTGCCTAGAGATTTGACTGTTTCTCCCTTTTTGCATTGGAACACCTCACATTCAGTGACAAACTTACAGATGTCTTGTTTCATACCAACCCAGAAAAAAGAACGTTTGACTCGGCCATATGTTTTGGTGAACCCTGAGTGCCCCGCTGTGGGTGTAGCATGAAGCTCAAAAAACACTGTGGATTTGAGCTTGGATTGTTTACTTAAATACAAGCAGCCTTTGTATCAAAGCTCATCCTGGAGCTAGGAGTACCCCAGGGGATCCGGAGCCTTGTTCTGCAGTTGTTGGATCAGATGCGAACTTTTGGGATATTGAAGCCATTGTTGGCACATAGCTTGGAGCCAATCGGGTACAATGAAGGAGAGAGAAAAAAGGGATCCTTCGTCTTCATATTTCCGGGATAGTGCATTCTCCACGACATTGTCTTGTCCCTTCTTGTAAATGATCTCATAATCATATCCAAAGAGCTTGGTCACCCATTTTTGTTGTTCCTGGGAGGAAATGTGTTTTTCCAGAAAGTACTTGAGGCTTTGATGGTCTGTCTTAATTTGGAAGCGTTTCACCAAGAGATATAGACGCCACAACTCAACGGCATGCAGAATCGCCAACATTTCTTTTTCATAAATGGGTTTGCCCAGATTCTTTTCAGACAGTTTCTTGCTAGTGAAGGCCAAAGGTCAACCCTCTTGCATAAGGACAGAGCCAATTACTTTCCCTGAGGCATCACATTCCAACACAAAGGTCTTTGTGAAGTTGGGAAGGGCCAGAACCGGAGTGGTGCACATGGTCGTCTTCAAGGTTTGAAAAGCTTGAGCAGTTGCTGGAGTCCAAGTGAAATAGTTATTTTTGAGAAGAGCCATGAGAGGTGTTGTAATCTTTCCGTAGTTCTTAACGAACTTGCGATAATACCCTGCGAGGCCCAAAAATCCATGCAAGATTTTGAGAGTCTTTGGGTGCGGCCAATCTTGCATAGCTTCAATATTTTTCGGCTCCACCCTGACGCCATCCTTTCCCACCAGATGACCCAATTATTCTAATTCTGAGGCACCAAAATCACATTTGGACTGTTTTAGGAAAAGTTGGTGCTGAGAGAGTAGGTGGAGAACTTGATCCACATGAGTAAGATGGTCTGTCCAGGTTTTTCTATAGATGAGGATATCATCAAAGAAAACTAAGACAAAATGACAGAGAAAAGGGTGGAAGACATGGTTCATGAGGCTCTGGAAGGTGGAGGGGGCGTTACACAAACCAAAGGGCATGACCAAAAACTCATAGTGGCCCTCGTGAGTATGAAAGGTGGTCTTGGGAATGTCAGCCTCTTTCATACATATCTGGTGATAGCCCGAGCGAATATCAAGTTTGGTAAAGAATTGGGCGCCACTCAATTCATCCAGGAGGTCATCAATGACAGGAATGGGAAATTTGTCTTTGATGGTTAGTTTGTTGAGAGCACGAAAGTCAGGACACATTCTCCAAGAACCTTATTTCTTCAGTACCATGATGACCAGAGAGGAGTAAGGGCTCGTACTAGGATGGATGACGCCAACAATAAGGAGCTCCTGGACCATTTTTTCAATTTCATTTTTTTGTGCAAAGGAGTGGTGATATGGATGTATATTGGGGGGAAGGATTCCTGGGACAAGGGGAATGGAATGATCATGGACACCGCTTGAAGGAGGGAGTCCTTGGGGAGTGGAAAATACCGTTTGATGTTTAGAAAGGAGGGCTTGGAGGTCTTGGGGCACTGGTGTGGTCTCTGTGGCTTTTATGGCGTGGAGTTGGGCAGTGACACTAGAATGACCTTTTTTGAGCAGTTTTTCCATGCGATGAGAACTAATGAGCTCAAGTGAACCAACAATGATGCCTTGAAATTTATATTGGTGGCATCCTTGGTCGAATTGCATGGTTAAGTTCTGAAAATCCATGAGAATGGGACCCAAAGTCCTTAGCCAGCCTGAACCCAACACAATGTCGCAACTTCCCATGTCAATAGCAAACATATGGGATTTTAAGTGGTAGTCACCGATTTGGAGATGCACATTTTCACAGTGCCCACCACATTTCATAGAACCACCATTGGCAATCATGATTTGGAAATTGTTGACATCATGGATGTAGCAATGGGTTTCTTGGGCAATGCGATGATGAATAAAATTGTGGGTGTTGCCACTATCAACTAGAATGATGACCTTTCGGTGCTTGATGTAACCGATTAAATTGAGGGTTTGGGGGGCAGAGAAGCCGGTGAGAGCATTGAGGGAAATGATCAATTCCACTTCGGGAGGGTCGGAGGGAGGGTTTATGTCAGTGATTTCTGGTGACTTGGGCACAAGGGGAGTGTCAACATCTTCTTCTGGAATATCCTCAGAGATGGCCATAAAAAGATTTTGTTCCTTACATTTGTGGCTTGGGAAATATTTTTCATCACAATTATAACAGAGGCCTTTGAGTTGGTGTTCATCCATTTCAGCCCTGGTCAATTTTTGGATTTTTAATGGGGCGGAGGGAGTAGTGGGGTTTACTGGTTTAGGGCGAGGGATAAAGGAAGGCTTACGGTTTTGAGAGGAAACAATTTGTTTTTCTTATTTAGATTTTTTGGTAGCCTCCACTGTTTATGGATAAATTCGTGAGTGCGGACATAGACCAATCTCCCCAGATCCACCTGGATCTGGAACAAACCGTAACAGAATACTACTCTTTCCCTAGATCTAAATATTGAATGAACCAAGAGAAATGGATAGTGGACATACCTTATGAACGCTCTCCTTTAATCTCTGTTGTTCCTTACTCTGCTCTGATGCTCTTGTGTCGTTCCAATCACAACAACACAAACCAATCACAGCAAAGACATTAATATATTCAATACCTAGTCTATACATGTGATCAAGGAATCATGTAATAAGATGAAATCATCATTATGGGAAAGGGACATGTTCATGTATTATATTAACTGAAAGAGAAATATACAACCTGAGCCTTGATGTCGTAGATCTCCTTTCGATGGCTCCTAGATCTGACACACACACTTGCTCATGCATGAAGAAGTTCAACCACATATGATTACTTGCTGTCTCTTGCTGCTGTAGCTTCAATCCTTCATACAGTATTGCACCAGTTCTCCCATCAATCTCTTGCTTCTTCTTTTGCTTGTTTTTTTGTTCTTATTAACCATTTCCATAAGTAATCTTCTCAATATATAGGAGAAGATTGATTAGTTACTTGGATAGGGAATGATCCCAAGATATCTGGAAAGTCAGTATTTTTCCAACCATTCGAACTCCAACTCATCCTTCTAGAAGATTCCTTCTAGAAGAATCGAGAACTTGTTCATTTTCTCCTTTAGAAATATGTCCGCACCCTAACCATTAACACAGTGTGGAAAGTCCGCAATCAAGCTGAATGCAGCATGCGGAAATTAAGGATTTCCGCAGGAGAGTATATATGCAGCCTGCGAACTATCTTCAAAATATGATTTTTGAGAAAATGACAAGTGTAACCTTCTTCAGGAAAAAGTCCTTAA
>ML785884.1:331962-360710 GCA_009831015.1 Picea engelmannii
AATCTCCTCAATATATAGGAGAAGATTGATTAGTTACTTGGATAGGGAATGATCCCAAGATATCTGGAAAGTCAGTATTTTGCCAACCATTCGAACTCCAACTCATCCTTCTAGAAGATTCCTTCTAGAAGAATCGAGAACTTGTTCATTTTCTCCTTTAGAAATATGTCCGCACCCTAACCATTAACACAGTGCGGAAAGTCCGCAATCAAGCTGAATGCAGCATGCGGAAATTAAGGATTTCCGCAGGAGAGTATATATGCAGCCTGCGAACTATCTTCAAAATATGATTTTTGAGAAAATGACAAGTGTAACCTTCTTCAGGAAAAAGTCCTTAATGAAGAGTTTGATCTTCCATTATCATGACATAATCATAATATCATCTCGATAACCAAAAATGTGGATAACATCCACCCAAGTCGTAGGTCAAGCCATGAGGACATGGGCTCGAATCTCCTCCTTGAGGCCACTGATAAAACACTCTCGAAAGAAAGCATCAGTCATGCCCTCTGTTCAAAAAGCCAGACGCTCAAATGAAACTATGAAGTCTTCTACTGTGCCAGATTGCTTCAATTTTTTCAAACAACCCAAATGATTGGTGTCAGTGTCAAAGCGTTCATAAAGCTCAGCCACAAATTGGGTCCAAGCAATATACCCTTGACGGGAAGTTTTTCTCCATTTCCACCATTGCCAGCATTCTTGATCTAGATGGAGAACACCATACCGAAGTTTGGCCAAGTCATCTGTAATGTTGTAGAGAGAGAAATAATGTTCCATTTGGGTGACCTAACCAGTGGGGTCTGAGCCATAAAATTTGGTTACATCCACCCGCGGAAGGTGTATGTCCCATTGAAAGTGATGGGGTTGAAAGGAATGGGAAGAAGTTTCACCTTCAGTCTTTTTATGTGCATCAGGAAAAGAGTCATCGGTAGGGATATTGAGTTTGGTGCAGAGTGATGCAAAGACAGTTTCAAGCTGGGTGGTCAGTTCGTGTTTGACTTCCACCATTGTGGACTGCACGGCTACATTTACGGATGCATTTATGGATGCATCACGAGAGGCAATAGTAGCACTGAGTTGTTGCACTTCTTGTTGGGTCTCGAGGAAACCAGATTGTAAGGTGTTGAAGTGAGACTCTAGTTCTTGGCTACAGGTATGGGCCATGAGGATGGGTGAACTGAAAAGGGAGTGGGCGGGGTCAGAACGTTTTGTAGAAAAATGATATGGATGAATGTGATAAGGGAGAAGAGATGAATCTAATGGAATAGGTCTCAAATAATGGTGAAAAATTTTCCAGAAATATATATATATATATATTTTACAGCTGCAGGGTTATACTTTGGTCTGAAGAATGTTGCAGTGATGAAATCCCCAAATTCTGAACCAGAGAGTATTTACTTAACAACCCGAACACATATGCGCAGCAATAGATCTCGTCGGTTTAATTTGTTTATGTTTATGTTCCCCAAGGGTTAGGTATTCAAGGGTTCTACAGACAAGGGTTTACCCTGTGCTATAGCTCTCTGATATACGTGTCGGGTCCAACAGTAGTACTCGGCCCAATATCTCAGAGCACTAACTAAGGAGGATAGACCATACCCTTAGCCGTACTACCCGAATACCCAGGTACTAGAGAGTATCTTCCCGAGTGTTGTTCTCGGTGACACTATAGCAGTCCGGCGGCCGATAGGTTTATCTAAAGAGGGCTTCAGGAAATCTAGGTTGATCCGTACACAAGTGTTGTCTGATGCGCTACCACTCGAAGGGGTACCAACATGGGTTACAAGGGTGGCCAACAGATGTGCTCTTAAGAACCACTTGTATTTCATGCGTGTATGAATCCCTCAACCGCGGGTTTATGAGCGTAATTACAGATCTCTGTGGCTTAAAGACGTCGTAATACGTCTCTACCCTGAAAAAAAATACCCACAATTTCTGCCAAGGAAAGTGCTCTGATACCACTTGCAAGATACCAGATATATAAAATATGCAGAATAGAAATAAAATGCTAGAAATGGCAGAATAACAGTAAAATATCCAGCATAATCTTCACAATACACAGAAATGATATACGAAATAGCAATAAAAATAACACTTTGATTCAGAAAGCAATGTTCACAGGCCTCTTCAAGGGGGCAACCTCCAGTCAAGCAGTGCTCTGTTACAATAATCTCCAAGATAGGGTTCTCATACCCTCGACCCTTATTTATACTAAATATGTCTATTAAGAGAAGCATCTAGAGGAAGATCCTTCTAGAAGCGGAAGCTTCTATTAGGTCTTCTTACATATGCCTTATTATATTTTATTGAAAGGCCTTATTAATATTGACCTTTATTACATCCGAATACATTGATCTACCTATGTGTGGGTTAGGACCTTAACAAAGATCCCTTCAGGAGATGATGGTTGTCCATCATAAGCTCGTAAGGTAATGGTAGATGGTATGAGTTTGGGGGAACCAATTTTCTGCCATACAGATTTGGACATAATGCACGTGGATGCACCTTTATCGATGATGCATCGATGAACTGTAATGTTTCGAATTTTATAGTTGGGTATCTGCGGGGTCGACTTCCCCCAAGGCGGAAAGTAATGATTTCCGCTGAGTGGGACGAGTTTGAAGGACTTCTAAGACTGACATGGCAGCTAGGGATTGTGCTAAGTCGTCAACCAAACTGTAATTATGAGCCGCCCTAGCCTGGAGTTTGTGGACATTCCTGAGCAATGGGATGCAAGGGATGCAAAGAGGTGTTTCGGTAGTAGGGCGAGGGAGTACCAATGGGAGTCCCGTTGGTGTTGGGTTTGTTTCTGGGGGAATGGGAGGAGACTCAGCGGGTGCACGATATTGACGACTACATGTTTGTAGAAGGATTTCTTCCTTACTGGTGAGGATGATAGTACAATTTATGGGATTGTTGGGATTGAGATACTGTCTCGACTGTGGTGGGGTATGTTGTGTATCTTGTTGGGTGTTTATCACACCCTAGTGAGGAATGGGATTCTGCAGTATGACAAAGCTTCCAGAACGAACCCAATCTAGCTACATCATCCCTACCAAAAATCATTGACATCCATTATGTCACAACTTCAGTCAATGAACATATGAGATGCCCTTTCTCTCTATGTGAATCCTTAGATCATTTTACATACCAATGTCCTATGATCATTGAATACTGGCAATGCTAATTGACCCTGATTCGAACCCCTACGGAATCGATGGTTGACCTTACCTCATCACTAGAGATTCTTCATATCATTTCTCCTCTTTCATTGACCTATCTGTTGCACCTCTTTCATCACCTTAGTGAGAAAAACAAAGGTGTCTGCAAGCTTAGTCGGGTTTGCTAAGCAGGATAGTTGTAAGGAAAAGGGTTAGAGAAAGAAATATAAAATAATAACTAAGAATTAAACTAAGAAATAAAATAACAACTAAACTAATGAGCATAGGGACATAAGGACAAAAGAAACAATAAGACCCATGTCACCAATGGTAAGGTTTATATCAATGAAAGAAAACACCAAGAAGAAAGAGCACTATGAGTCCCTTCTTCCTCCAAGGGAGGGCTCTTAGACCCCCACAAATAAGCTCTTCTTACAAGTTTGAATGAAAATGGTGAAAGAATTCTTTTCTAATCCACTCAAGGGGTGATATGGATTGCCCAATGTAATGGTGCTAGTATACTCTTGATGAGAATAGAGGATTCCTCAAGAGAATAGTAGCAGCATAACTTTGTTATTGAATTTCTTAAAAAATGAAGTGCGCCCATGGCCTTTTTATAGCACCTCTTTGAGGTATTGTGCAACTAGCTTGTAGTGTGGAAATAGGCTAATTAGGGCATTTTTAGGTCTTTGACCAGCCACCTAGTTGGATCCAGTCCAGATTTGAGTGTCAAATCAACTTGGAAGCTGAACCAAAAGTGGTTGGGAGGCCAACTACTCTCATAAATGCATCGTTCTCATATGTGTATGGCTTTTATCGATCACAGTCGCGCATCGGGCACATGTGCACTTTTCCTGCGTTCTGTTTTGCGCATGTGCGCGCGTGCCCTGTGTAGTCATAGCGCACTTTAATTTTGTCACTATTTGTATAGTTTTTGACCATTTGGAAATGATTTTGTGGTAATTTTGGTCCATGGGTGACCTCATAACTGTTTGGCGATGTTGAATTCTCGTAACCATTTGCAGACGAAATTTCAGTGATAACAATTATGACTACAAGTCAAACAATACACATGAAAGGATGAAGTACATCAAAAAACTCATGTGGAAATTATTACATAAGTAACAACTGCGAGATAAGCTGAGATCAGAACCAATCTTGAAGAAACCTAGAGGAAGTAAAGACAGAAAGAAGTTGGAAATCAAGAGGAAATTGGAGAAATACTTATGACACCTTGCAGAAGGAAATAAGGATGCAGACGGAAGCTAGCAGGAAACAAAAGATGTCGTGAGCTAGAAGGAAACAAAAGATGAATCCAACAATGATTGATAAGAGATATATGAATTATTCAAAGAATACCAGTGTTTCAAAAAGACCAAATTACATTGAGATCAAGCATTACACTCTCCGTGATGAAGTCCAGAAAAGATAAAGTGGTTCTCAAATATATATCTCCACAGATGAGCAGATAAGAAGACATTTTGGTATAGCCTCTGTCCAAGATAAAAGAGTTTGTGTACTCAAGCTAGAGCTCATGGAGATAACTTCCTTATTGAAAAAGGAAGAGATGAATCCTAGGTTGGGAGGGAGAATTTATGTGTTATTGATTTATGGAAAACCATTTTTTTAAGTTCAAAAAATGGTCCAGGATGAGCAGTTCCTTTCCAGTTCGGAAAGTGGTTTGAGATTTCTGACGAATAGGCATTTTCCTGTTCAGAAAATGGTCCAGATCGAACGGTCATTCTTAGAATGAAAATGGTTTGATGGATTGTTGATATACCATAGACAATGATTTCCCATTGTGGTTAACATGGGGAATGGTCTAGGGAAATCTCTCTTCTTGAGGGTTACTCAAGAAGACTGGTCTGCCTTGCCAGACAAACATTCTTTCGAAGCTCACAGTTGTGAGCAATTTCGAAGAATGGTCCATTTTGGATGTTGGTGTAGGACAGTCATTTCCTTTGGAAATGGTCTGGACAGTCATTCCCTAGGGCATATTCATTCTCTCCATATTGGACTTTGTTTAGTGCCAGAGGAATGGCCCAGATAGGTGAATGGTCTAGGTTAAGAAATCATGGATAGACATTCCCTAGGGAAAACTCATTCTATCCAGGTTTCATTTTGTTTAGTACTGGAGGAATGGCCCAGGGTGGGGAATGGTCCAGGCTCAGAAATCAGGACAATTATTCTTCCTTTTTTGAGAAGAATAGTCCAGACAGATAATCATTGATGTTTTACCTTCTAAGGGCAGATGCTCTTCCAAGATCTCACAAATGTGAGTGGAAGAATGGCCCAGATGATTCAGTTTATATCATAACAATGTTTTTTGTGTAGGTTGATATCAGATGATTGTTATGGAGACTGTATGTCTCTAGACAGTAGATGTATGCTACCGTGGTGTATGTGTTCTGTTATTGCTCTGTATATTCCCAGAGGTTGTCAGGGTAGAAGAAATTTACCAGAGGTAACTTTATCCAACCACTTCGAAACTGGAATCTACCCATACCAGCTTTAGAGAGGGATCTCTCTACATGATTTAGATATGTTTTAACTTTGAGATATTAGGCTAGTTAAGTAAATAAAGGTTGAATGGTTTGTTTTTGTTTTTGTAAAATTGGCTGAAAAAGGCTTTACCCATCCATTGGTCTATGGGGTCTGTATTATAAAGATAGAGATTTGAACATGAACAAAAATAATCTTTTCACAGGGCAAGATGATGCATTCACTGGATTCTTTAGCAGTAAAGTGATAGATAGCAGAAAAGATGAGAATATCAATTAAAGTAAAGAATCATTTAAGAATTTCTTCATTGTAATATCAGAAGATAAACATTAAGATATTTCAAAGTCGGAAACAGGGTATACAAAGATAAATCCTACAACATGCGCTACTTTTAAAATATTATATTAGAAAACAATATGATGACTGAGTGAAAAAAACATTTAACACAGAAAAGTAAACATCACCAATGAACAACACACAAGAATCATGTGAAAGTCCCTTTGTATTACTGGAATATCTCTTGATAAACAATTAAAGTCTTTATGGCTTAACGGGCGTAAAGATCAACCCTTCATACTTCAAAGTTTGGAGTATTTATAATAAAAAATTATATATGATCCTGTCATTAAAGATCATGACATGGAAGATTCTAAATTTAGCTAACTAACTCAACAAGATAAAAAAATTCAGGAACTATTGATGATGTGTTGAAATCTTCATGCTGATTTCTGGGAAAATCGTTGGTGAGTCATCTGCACGACTTCGTCTGACCGGATTGTTGACAAGGATTGGACACCTCATCACCTACTCGTTCATATTGCATATCTCTTCCCACCGAAGATGATTGGGAATGATAAATTTGAGTAGTCTTCAGTATATTTCATCCATCTCTATGTACTTGGCAAAAGTTGGCTTGACGATGAAAATATACCGAATCTCGTGTTGTATGCTGATGTCTGGCTGCAAGGTTTATAAGAACGCCTTGCCCGTTATGTTGCCCTGTATTATGGAAACTTGTTAGCTATCTTTGCACATTGTGGCTAGCCTTTGTTTATAATCAAGAAGGGTCATTAACTTGTCATTTAAGACCCTTAAACTAGGAAGACCTTTCTTCTGCAGAGCTTCGATTTTACCAAAAAAAAATTGCACTCCTGTGTCCATAATATGGACTTTCTCCTCCAACTGTAGCATTAGTTCTCTTTTGGTTAGAACCCTCTTAACCTCGAGGATGGTTTACGTCATGTATTCAACCTTCAAATCCTCCAACTCCTCCCTAGTTTTTGAATTTGGGAATTTGATGATCTCAGTGGCTTCTGTGGGCATCTCTCCCAGTTCTCCTCTTATTTTCTCGATAGATTTCTTGCTCCTTTGTACTAGTTCATTTTGCTCGAACATGATTTGCACCATAGGCCATATTTCATTTACGGATTTGGAGATTTCCATCCAGATATTTTCCGTGGCCTCGGCGAGTGTCTTGCCTGCTACTGTTTGCTTTCAAAGCTGTTGCAATTCTTGTTTGAGATTGTTTGATGCTTCTTTTTCCATGGAGTAGTTGGTCTAGTAAGAAGACTTAAGTTCCTGAAGGTCCTCAACCTCATTTTTTAGTCTGCTAATTTTTGTCTCTTGCAAGTTCATCTGCTCCATGGATTTTTCCAATTCTACTGTCTTTTCCAGAGCTGTCAGTGGAGCTACTAAGGGAATCTCTGCTGAGGGTTTTCTATAGATGATGTGCTTACTCCTGTAAGTGGAACTGTTCTCAATGGAATGACTTCCATAGGCATTGATTGTTCCTTCTCCTTCACTAACCTTTCCAGTTCTACTTCCATCTCTTTCAACTGTGCATTCTGCTCCATGATCAACTTAAGCATCTCGTCCTTCTCGCCTTCTATTTTAGCTATCTCCTTTGCTTGTGCATCTTTCGTTGGTGGTAGTTTCAGTTGTTTCCTCGGAGATTCTATATCGACATTTTTCTTTTTAAGCATCTACTCGACTATTTTCACGTTCGAGGGGTCGTACCCGATCTTGAGGACTAGTTCTTCCAACGTTTTAATTTTGTTATCCTTTGCAAATGATGATGTTTTCTCTAACTTCAATTGTGTTTGAACATTTCTCAGAGAGACCTGTAGTTTAGAAGTTGTAGTAGAAGCATTTTCCAAAGTGGAGAAAACCATTTCTCCAGTATGCCTGTGCAGATCCATTTGATCGGCAGGGTGCACATCCCTGGTGTGAAACTCGAACGTCGCCCTTTTGTAATCAGTGATTACCTTTGGGTCGGGAACCTGTGCCTGGAGAAAAGCCATGTGCATTCTACCCTTCTCAGTATCGAATGAGGACAACAGTCTGTGTTGTGACGTTGATGTCTGTTTCCAAAAATGAGCATAAGTGTTACTGGTCAGCGTTTGATTCCTCTTCTTAATCAGATCATAATTTTCAAAAATACTCAACTTCAGTCCTCCTTTACTCGGCTCGTCAACTAGTGAAGTATCCGTTGGCTTCTTGGATGAAACTGAGGACATGATCTGCTAGTTGCTTGTGATAAGAAGTGGTTGATCACCTTCCCTAGCAGTAGTGGATTGGGTTTACTTTTCACCAGCTATGTCAATTGTATGACTAGGTTTTATCCTTTTGGTGTGTAATTGGAAATCTTCAGTCGAGACTTCAGTGATGGAAGGTGAAGTATCCTTCCTGGATATTTTCTCCTTGGGAACCTGTGGTGTAGTTGTCTGTGAGATCGTGACCGAAGGGTCCTGCTGTTCTATCTCTACCAGAGTGTTCGGCTCCCATTCTGTTTGATTTGTGAACTTTTCTATCTCAGGCTTGGGTGTATGAACATATGGAACATTTTTATTCTTAACCCTCATCTCCGAAATTATCCCACATGGATCATAGTGCCATAAGAACTAACATGTAAATTCATTTCTCTCAAAAGTTTGTCTGCCTCTTCCTCGGTGCCTCGGCTATTACAGATAAAAGACCCAATTTGACCTTTAATTCTGAGTTGTTGTTTCTTCTTTAGAGACACAAAGTGTATGTCGTTTGAGTTTATCATTTGTCTTATGCATTCCAGAGAAAATATCCTCACGGGTAAATACTTGGGTAGTTTGTATGGAGCCAACTCGCATCCATATACTCTGATATTGGTATGATTTTGGTAAAGGTACCAATCTCCAGTTTTTGCAAGGTCTGAAAGATGCAAGATCCTCTGAATCTCCTCATTAATTCTTGGTTCTGGTCTGCCACTGAGCATGCTCACCACTGGGTAGTAAAACTGCTCGATAAACTATTTGAAACTGAACTATGTGGAACTTCATCTGAGCAGGGAAGTCCAAGATATTACCGCTTGCGGCTTCCCATCTATTGGCGTCATAAGTCACTCCTGGATTGCAGCAGGAGTAAGTGTGAGGCCCATCAGTTTATGTCACGATTTGTTGATAGAGGGTGATCAAATGGAAGAAAACTCAGAACGATATCGTTTAACTTAGAAAATTGGGTTGGAACGGTAAAGACATGTGAGGTCTTGATATAACTTAGGCCAGTAATTTTGCAAAGTGGTGAGTAAGTGGAGGGAAAGAAAAGGGAAAAGTCTCAGGTATGAGATCCTCTCAGACCTGAGAAACTTCAAAGTAATCCTAAAATGTTGCAGAACAAATACAATCAAACGTACATCATATAGTTATAGAAACACCCGACTAGATCATTCATTCTTAGGCTTTAAGATTCAAAGGGAAAAGGGAAGGAGAAGGCTTGCTGCCATTAAAAAAGAAATCTCAAAATATCATTCTATATCCAGAGAGCCAGAGGCTTTGTTAAAGTTACAGTCGGGAGCTTCACTCTACCATCGATGCTTACAAAAATACAAAAACTGAGTATATATACTCAGAGCAATTCACCCCCCTCACAGCAGGAGGGTAGATGAGACATTAAAGTCTAACTTAGCATGCGCAGGTTCTTTTGGTTAGTCAAGGACATCAGATCGGCATGGCTCCTTTAAGAAAACCTGCACACAGGACGATCTTGGGCAGACTGCCTGCCAGAACCTCCATGCCCTGCATTCATGGCTTGAGCTGATGTCTCAACCACCTACTCAATATTCATTAACTACTTCTTCCATGGAGGGTGGCTGAGACTGAAAACGTTTCGCATTTTGGGTTTTGGCGATTCCTGATGCAGTGGAAGAGCGGCTCCCTTGTCTCTTGAACTCCCGGTAGTCAGAATGTCGAAACGGATTTTGGGCACTTTTCGCATTTTAGGTTTCGGCGATTCCCGATGCAGTGGAAGAGCGCCTCCCTTGTCCTTGAACTCCCGGTAGCCAGAATGCCAAAATGACTTTTGGGCGCTTTTCGCATTTCGGGTTTTGGCGATTCCCGATGCAGTGGAAGAGTGGCTCCATTGTCTCTTGAACTCCCAGTAGCCGCAATGCCGAAACGGATTTTGGGCGCTTTTCACATTTCACGTTTCGGGTTTTGGCGATTCCCGATGCAGTGGAAGAGAGGCTCCCTTGTCTCTTGAACTCCCGGTAGCCAGAATGCCGAAACGGATTTTGGGCGCTTTTCGTATTTTGGGTTTTGGCGATTCTTGATGTAGTGGAAGAGCGTCTCCCTTGTCTCTTGAACTCCTGGTAGCTGGAATGCCGAAACGGCTTTTGGGAACTTTTCACATTTCGCATTTCAGTTTTCAGCGATTCTCGATGTAGTGGAAGAGAGGCTCCCTTGTCTCTTGAACTCCTAGTAGCCAGAATGTCGAAACAGCTTTTGGGCACTTTTCACATTTTGTGTTTCGGGTTTCAGTGATTCCCGATGTAGTGGAAGAGTGGCTCCCTTGTCTCTTGAATTCGCGGTAGCCAGAATGCCGAAATGACTTTTGGGCTCTTTTCGCGTTTCGGGTTTCGGCGATTCCCGATGCAGTGGAAGAGCGGCTCCCTTGTCTCCTGAACTCCCGGTAGATGGAATTTCGAAATGACTTTTGGGCGCTTTTCGCATTTCACGTTTCGGGGTTTCGAAATGCAGTGGAAGAGAGCAACCCCTTTGTAGTCGAAATGTCGAAATGTCGAAATAGCTCATCATTTTGTGATTTTGGCCATAAGAGATGAGCTCATGCGCCAAACCTCGTGCAACTCTGTGACTCAAACTTACCCGATGACCGTCGATCTGCTCCATCTGTTGATCCTCGACATTGAAAACAAAATGCCCACTCGCTTGATTTTAAGCCCGAAATGGACTTCTTCTGTGTGCTGCGCTCGACGCACATGACTACGGTCTTTGAATAAAACACATTTGATGGGTTTTTAAAACCCCATTTCCACTCATTTATACCAAGGACCTGAAATCAGAGAAAAACACCACCTTGCAAGAATTGGCACTAACATTAGGCTCCATGGGGGATAGAGTCGTCCCTACGATGCTCTAAGAACTCCTTCTGCAGTTCCAGTTGCCTTGCGTTGGGCAATGGAGTCAAGATCAAAACACCCTGCTGAAAATAGAGGCCGAAAAGTAAAAGCAAAACAAAATAAACATAGATGCTCCAAGGAGCTTATTTATGTATGGTCCTAAACTAATAAATTCCTTAAAATGGGGCTAGGTGAAAGAAAACTTCCACCATAGCCACTCAAGCAAATTCCTAAATAGAAGCTCCTTCCCTCTGTCGATGATCACAAACATATGGTGTAACCATGATTGACGAATGGTTATGCTCTTCAACTCCTCCTTACAGGCTGAAGTTGAGATGAAAAAAGGTGGCTCCAAATTGTGAAGGAGATACAACTCCATATATTCCTCCACAGGCTCATAGGACCAGTGGAAAACTCTAGAAAATGGGCGATAGACAGCCTCCTCTGCTACACAGTTCTTCACGTGTTGTTGAATATCTCTGGTAAGCACAGGTGGGTGGACAATTAACATAGGCTTACTAATCTCAGGCAGTGGCTACTCCCTGACTGGATCTGGGCATAAGATAAAATGTCCCTTCTGCTTCTCTTCTGGTTCTTCTCCTTCTTCTCCTTGTCCCTCTCCAAAGTCAGATTCGTAATCGTCATAAATAGGACCCGTGGGAAAGTTCTTATCTTCCTTGCACTGCTCAACATCTTTTGAAGGACTGGGATGGCTGATTTCCTCATGATACTTTTCTTTGGTGAACAGAGGATAAGGCTCTGTGGTCTATTCTTGGAAATCCAGCATATCCAACTCAGAATCTGATTCGTAGCTATCATATACAGGCTAGCTTCTCCTATGGTCAGCAAATTGAGATGTGGGACTCTGCTGCTCCTCTTCTAAATAATCATCAAAGTTGGGTGAGAACAAAACTCCTCCATTTTGAAAAAATGGAACTATCTCTCGATCCTCCATTTCGACCCCGAATGTAAACACATCATGGGAAATCTCGTGAAGAAAAAGAGAACAATCCATTTCCACCATTGCTTCCTCCTTTATCTGAGACAACAGGATCATCAAGGCCATAAACTAATGTCTCTACAGCTATGAAATCTTCAATATCCTCTTCAAACGAGCCACCAAGAACGTCTACCTCAAGGACTGGAAAATCCTCTTCCTTGTCTTCATATTCCAACCTTTCTAGTCGGGAAGAGAGAGATTTCACCCGCTCCATCAGCTCACTCAGAGCATCTTCTTCTTCCCTAGGATCTTCATCATCATCCCTTGTAGAGCTACCAAGAGCATCTTCTTCAAAGGCTGGAAAATCCTCTGCACATCATTCAACTTCCCACCTATCCAGTTGGGTAGAGAGAGATTTTATCAGTTCCCTAACTTCACCCAAAGCATGTTCCTCCTCCCTAGGGTCCTCATCCTTATATCTTCTCTTATCCTCACAACCTTCATGAGACACAGCCATATCTTGCTCATTATCCTCACATTCCTCACAACAACTATGACAGATAAACTCAGAGGAATAAAACTTTTGATAGCGCCTATTAAAAGATGCATGGAACTCACTGAGTGAATAAATGCTAGCAGGGGGTAGAGAACGATAGCATCCACGAGCATCCCTTGCTAACGAGAACATGAACATTTTCAATAATACATCCTCATGATGTATCTCCCACTGATGCATGAGTTCATGAAACTCATGGAGATGCTAAGCAAGGTTGTCCTCCTTACACTCTCTAAATATGGGCAAATAATCGCTCCATTCATCCGGAGAAGGGACAACATTAGGAAAACTAGGAATAACAAAAAAATTAAAAGGAGAAAACCTCCGAGCTAGGATTTTCTCCATTATGAACCAGTGGAGTCGCCAATCGATCCTTGAATCATGGAGTCGCCAGGTGAAACATTCACAGCTTTGAATGTGTCTGGTCCTTGTTCACCATCAAAGGCCAAATATTTAACGTTGTGTCCTCCCAGGAAACTTCTCAGGTTGAGAAAGAATCTGTTGAAACCTTATTGAGAAAGATCCTCTGGGTCAACTTTCAGGCGTTCTAAAGTAGCCACAACTGAAACAGTGATGTAGAAACATTGGAGTCACCAAAGTGGATTCGCCAGGTACACAGTAGCAATATTGATGTACTAGGTTCTAATGCACCCTCAAGACCAGTAAGCTTTGTTGTTCAATCCTAGGGAAAATCTTCAATGTCATCCATGGCAACGGTGCCAAAAATGTTGGCGTCAGAAGTCACTCCTAGATTGCAGCAGGAGTAAGCCTGAGGCCCATTAGTTTATGTCACGATTTGTTGATAGAGGGTGATCAAATGGAAGAAAACTCAGAACGATATCGTTTAACTCAAAAAACTAGGTTGGAACATTAAAGACATCTGAGGTCTTGCTCTAACTTAGGCCAATAACTTTTCATAGTGGTGAGTAAGTGGAGGGAAAGAAAGGGGAAAAGTCTCAGGTATGATATCCTCTCAGACCTGAGAAACTTCAAAGTAAACCTAAAATGTTGCAGAACAAATACAATCAAACGTACATCATATAGTTATAGAAACACCTAACTGAATCATCCATGCTCGGGCTTTAAGATTCAGAGGGAAAAGGGAAGGAGAAGGTTGGCTTCCATTAAAAAAGAAATCTCAAAATATCAGTCTATATCCAGAGAACCAGAGGCTTTGTTAAAGTTACAGTCGGGAGCTTTGCTCTACCATCGATGCTTACAAAAATACAAAAACTGAGTATATATACTCAGAGAAATTCACCCCCCTCGCAGCAGGAGGGTAGATGAGACATTACAGTCTAACTTAGTGTGCGCAGGTTCTTCTGGTCAGTTGAGGACATCAGATCAGCATGGATCCCTTAGGAAAACCTGCACACAGGACAATCTTGGGAAGACTGTCTGCCAGAACCTCCATGCCCTGCATTCATTGCTTGAGCTGAGGTCTCAACCACCTGCTCAATATTCATTAACTGCTTCTTTTATGGAGGGTGGTCGAGACTGAAAACTTTTCGCATTTCGGATTTCAAAAATTCCCGATGCAGTGGAAGAGTGGCTCTCGTGTTTACTCCCTTGTCTCTTGAACTCTCGGTAGCCAGAATGCCGAAACAGATTTTGGGCACTTTTTGAATTTCGGGTTTTGGCGATTCTCGATGCAGTGGAAGAGAGGCTCCCTTGTCTCTTGAACTCCTGGTAGCCAAAATGTCGAAACAACTTTTGGGCACTTTTCGCATTTCACGTTTCGGGTTTCGGAGATTCTCGATGTAGTGGAAGAGTGGATCCCTTGTCTCTTGAACTCCCGGTAGATGGAATGCCGAAAGACTTTTGGGCACTTTTCACATTTTGCGTTTTGGGTTTCGGCGATTCTCGATGTAGTGGAAGAGCAGCTCCCTTGTCTCTTGAACTCCCGGTAGCTGGAATGCTTAAACGGATTTTGGGCCCTTTTTGCATTTCGCTTTTCAAGTTTTGGTGATTCCCGATGCAGTGGAAGAGCGGCTCCCTTGTCTCTTGAACTCCCAGTAGCCGGAATGCCGAAATGGATTTTGGGAGCTTTCCACATTTCGTGTTTCGGGGTTTCGAAATGTAGTGGAAGAGAGCAGCCCCTTTGTCCTTTGAAGTCTCAGTAGCTGAAATGCCAAAATAGCTCATCATTTTGTGATTTTGGCAATAAGATATGAGCTCATGCACTAGACCTCATGCAACTCTGCAACTCAAACTTACCCGATGACCATCAATCTGCTCCATCTATGGGTCCTCATCGTTGAAAACAAAATGCATGTTGGCTTGATTTTAAGCCCGAAATGGACTTCTTCTGTGTGTTTTGCTCGGCGCACATGACCACAGTCTTTGAATAAAATGCATTTGATGGGTTTTTAAAACCCCATTTCCATGCATTTATACCAAGGACCTAAAATCAAAGAGAAACACCACCTTACAAGAATTGGCACTAACACCGTCCTTGTCCATTTTCTGCATTGAGAAAGAGAACCCGTCTTCTTGAAAGAGAGTGAACATGTAAGCCAGTATGGAGGAATACCAGAACATTCCCTCTGTGGTGAAATTTGAAAGTTGCTCAGAAATATTGCTCGCCAGGAAAGTGTTGTAGTCAAACTAAGTGGTGGGCCTTTCCTCTGTATAGAAAATGGATAGAAAACCCAATATGGGTTCATCCACCCATTGGTCTGAAAAATAACCAAGCAGAGAACAGAGTGATGAAATGACTTGGTTTCCCTTCTCTGAGAACAGGGAGGAAGGATAGGGGGGATTTGTCTTTGAGAGTTGAGCATCCTGTGGGAGGAAAAGCTCAAAAATCTGGGCTCTCTAAGGGAAAGATAGTTTCTGGTACAACTCTGTTATGATTTCAAGATTAAAAGGAGAGGCGGATTCAGTTCTAGGTATCTGCATCATCTGATCAATAACTTCTAGTGTGATGAAGAACAGAGTTTCTCCTGATGATGATACTATGGTTCTCTGGTCGAGGAGGTAATGAGCCTGGAATTTGAGGGCCAATTCAGGGAAATGATGGACCTGGGGGAAAATATATAGAGGAAGTTTGGGCTCCCAGAGCCCAATTTCATCGCTTTGATCTAAGAAAGTATCTTTGAGCCACGACTGCAACTCCGCGAAGTCGAATTCGCATCTTGTGTATGCGACTAGGTGATCTTTGTCGGCCAATGGGATCCTGTTGAGGTAGACAGGAGGTGGGAGGAAAGGATTTTCCTCGGCTTTCGGTTTCTTGGACTTTGGTGCCATCACTGTGGAAAATACCTGCAATTCAAAGAAAAAACGTTAGTGGGAATGGCGGTGGTTTTTGGGATGCTGACTAAATCTGGAAGAGGACAAGGATAAACTTCATGGTGCGAGGATAAGATAAGAAATGGGAGAATGACAGAGGCGAGTCATTTTTGAGCAAATGAATACCCGTTGGGGGTGGGAGACAGATCAACAACCTAACAGATAAGTTAGCCTGTAATAAATGGCCAACGGGTCCTTTGGAGCGTGAGATGGCAGGTAGAAACAAGTGACGAGGATGAATGGGTGATGTGGAGGGTGTTGATTGGGGACTGGCCATGGTGAAAAGACCTGTGACAGGTGAACAAGGGGAATGAACTAACGGAGTCATGGGATGTGGCCATTAGGAGAAGATAGTGGAAAAATGATGTCACGGGGCGGCGGGGGTATATCAGGAAAATGGTAAGTGGTAAGTGGAAAAGTGGTTTGCGATAAATGGTGGGAGTCTCAAGAAATAGGTTCCTGCCACATTATAGGAGGGGGCCTGATAGAAAACCATTCCATTTCGGACCCCCACCCTCCCACCGTTAAAGGTAGAATGGTCGGGGGGGTCCGAAATACATCGTCAGCCGTCCATTGGTGTGCTTGCGGTTGGACCGTAGATCTGAGCGCGACCTTNCCCCCCCCCCCCCCACCACTAAATTCAGACTAATCGGGGGGGTCCAGAATTTAATCTCAACAATAGATTTGGGTGCCAAATTCTCAGTTGTTCAAATGCGCGCCTTTGTTATCCAAGATTCTGGACCCCCCCACCGTTATAGGTAGAACGGTCGGGGGGGTCTGGAAAAGCTTATTGACCATAGATCTGAGCGCCATCGTCTCAGTCATTCATCTGTGCACCTTCTTTAACTTGTCAGCGCAAAATTATATTTGTTCTGAAACTTAGGACAAGTGCTTTATGCGGATTTACCAGCTTTCCCCTGCTTTGTATCACCATGGGGGTTAGACGTTCACCTTTAAAACATTAAAGGTATGTTTCAACATCTATCATCATGCATATTTTATTGAAATAAAGGCCACTAACCTATGCTCTAACGTACTTACCTATGACATTTAGCCCAGATTAAACTATTGGACTAAGAAATTACTCTATCCTAGGGTTATTTGACCAAGATTAGGCAGTTTGGTCAAATTTATTCACTAGCTAAACTAATCAGCTTGGCTAAGATTAAACAGTTTAGCAAAGTTTATTCACTAATCCTATCAACATCAATTTAAAAGGACTTGGTCATGCTTAAACTATATTTACCAAGTCATTGTTATTGCATGGGGATTTATTCAATTTCTTTTATGCCCTTTTTTATTCTTTTTCTTTCTTTTCTTTTTCTTTCTCAAATCATTTACAGAATGGAAAATTATTTGGCAACCAAACATAGTGAAAAGATGGCATTTCAGTCACCAGTTGATCCTATAAATTGTAGGGTTATAACAACGGCTCCACCTGTGGATGGTACTCTCCTTGTGAAGTGCCAAGAATCCTGCTTCCTGATGTTCTGAAAAATTTCTCCACAGTTGCCTTTGTTGTTCGATTTGTTTTATTTTTTGAAAGTTTTGACGACAATGTTCAATGGCTCAGGGCCTTCTCCATGGGCTTCAACCATATGATCAAAGTTATTCACTCAAAAACTTGTAATAAAAATGAAATGGTTTGTACCATGGAAAGGTGCGACTAAAGGTCCATACTGAGGAGGTGAATAGTGCTTCAGCATTCTGCCATTCACAGGTCCTCCTGGCAGATTGGTCCCATCGTCGTTGTTTCGCAGAAAAGCATTATTTCTTGTGAATGCTTGAATCATGTAAGGTCCCTTCCATAAACTGACAAATTTTCCATGCTTCCCCTTATCTTCATTTCGAGCATCCCACCTTAGAACCAGATCACCTAGCTCAAAGTCATCTTCTTTAGTTCTTTTATCAAAGATCTTTTTAATGCTCTCCTGGACAACCTGATTTTGTTGTATACATCTTCTCTAGACTGCTGCAAGTGGATCATATGGTTTATCCTTCTTTGGGAGTCATTCGGCTCGGCTTGCATCTCTTGCAAAATCTTCATGACGGGAACCCCTAAAGAGGTAGGAAAAATTGCTTCAGTGTCATAGACCAAATGATATGGAGACATACAAATTGACCTCTTAGTGGTCAGTCTGTCGGCCCACAATGCAAAAACCAGCTTGTTATGCCATGACTTTTTGTTTTCTTGCAGAGTCTTCTTAATAATGTTCACCAGGGTTTTATTGGATGACTCAGCCAGCCCATTTCCCTGAGGGTAATAAGTTGTGGAGTGTCCCAAAATGATATGATATTGGTTGCAAAAATCTATGAGCTTCTTGGATCGGAAAGCAGCTGCATTGTCAGTTATGATTTTTCTTGGACATCCAAAGCGAGATAAGATATTATTTTCTAGAAATTTAATAATGAAAGAATTAGTAGCTTGTCTGCTTGGTATAGCTTCAATCCATTTTGTGAAATAGTCCGTAGCACTGGGAATCCACCTGTGCTGGCCCGAAGAGGGAGGATGTATTTATCCGATAAAGTCTAATCCCCATTGCTGGAAAGGAGATTCAACAGAGATTGGTTTCAAGGGCAAAGAGAGGAGCTTCTTTTTTCCCTCGAACACCTGACATTTATGGCACGAAGTTACTTTCTGATGCGCGTCAGCGAATAGTGTAGTCCAATAAAACCTAGATCTGAGGATTTTATTAGCTGTGGTCTTCCAGCTCAGGTGACCACCACAGTCTCCTGCATGAAAATCTTGTAATACTTTGTCAGCTTCATATTTTAACAAACAATTCAACAAAATACCTACAGGATCTTTCCAATAAAGATTGCCTTCTAGAATGCAAAATTTTAATGCTTTCAATTTCAAAAACCTATCTTTAGTTTTGGTCAGACCAAGGGGATCTTGTAAGTTATGCAAAACAAATATCAGTTCTGCGTACCATGGAGAGTTCATAAATACCTCTTTCACGCTTGGAGTCGCCTGCTCTCCCTGTTCATCTACTGCAACTAAGAAATTAATATCTAGAGAATGGAAATTAGAATAAGCTATTAACTTTGCTAGACCTTGACCTTTAATCAGTTTAGTAGGCTCAATCTCTATGTCATACTCTAAAATAATAGCAATCCATTTTCCTCTTCTGCCATCTAGATTGTCTTGGGTTAAAATGTCCTTTACTACTGCGTTCGGAACGTATGCAATTGTGTGGGAATGGAGAATATATACTCTAAAATATTTTATGGATTTTACCAGGGCAAAATCTTGTTTCTCCATTATTTTATAATTCAAAGTAGCATCTATTAAGGATTTACTAAAAAAGGCTATGGGTTGTTCATACCCTTTGTAGTTTTTTTGTAGTAATACTGTTGCAATGGTGTGTTCAGAAGCGAAAGA
The DNA here is from genome assembly GCA_009831015.1 of Picea engelmannii. Classification (NCBI taxonomy): domain Eukaryota; kingdom Viridiplantae; phylum Streptophyta; class Pinopsida; order Pinales; family Pinaceae; genus Picea; species Picea engelmannii. The sequence goes on from ML785884.1 coordinate 351,184, forward strand.
GAAAAGGTAAAAATCTTTGGTGAAGTCATGACTGATCAAGACTGGACCGTGTGTGAGTGCATGCCTAACGTGTTCAAAAGAATGCTTGGATTCAGTGTCCCATTTTATTTTTGTGTCCTTTTTTAACATGTTGGTGATGTTCCTGAGAAGCTCGGCCAAGTTGGGTATGAATATTCTCAAAAAGTTTATTTTGCCTATGAAAGATTGTAACTCTTTGATATTCCTTGGGTGTTCTAGTTTCTGAATGGCTTCTATTCTGTTGGGATCTATCTTAATTCCATCCTTAGATATTATGTGCCCCAACAGTTTACCTTCCTCTAATCTGAAAAGGCTTTTCTTAGGATTCAGAGAAATCCCAAATTTCTTGCATTTCTGAAACACTCGTCTGAGATGTCGTAAGTGCTCTTCATCGGATTGGGAATAAATAGTTACGTCGTCCAGATAAATGACAATAAATCTGCCAAGTTCTTCCACAAAAGTGATGTCCATCGCTCTTTGGAAAGTGGCCCAAGTGTTCATCAAACCGAAAGGAATTTTAACGTACATGAAGGTACCCTAAGGTGTTGTGAAGGCGGTTTTCTCTTGATCATCTGGGTGAACAAGAACCTGGTTATAGCCTAAGAAACCATCTAGTAAGGAGATTCGGCTGGATCCAACTACCTTTTGTAATATGTGGTCCATTTTTGGCAGTGGGTAGTTGTCCTTTAGGGAAACCTTGTTCAGATTTCGAAAATCAATGCAAAGTCTGATTTCCCCAGTTTTCTTTCGGGTTGGAACCAGATTTGAAACCCATTTGGAAAATCATAAGGGAACTATGATTTTAGCATCATACATCTTTTTTATTTCTTTTTCTATCAAGGGGAGTAACTTGGGATTGGTTCTCCTAAGTTTCTGTCTGAAAGGTTTTGGTTCTTCTTTTATCGGGATCCTATGTTGAATGATGCTTGTGTCGTTAGATTTTAAGTCTTCGTAACCCCAGGAAAACACGTCTACATATTCCTTGAAAAGTTCAATGTATTTGAGTTTCCACTCGGGGGGTAAATATTTGGAAGGTTTTACCATATTGGGTTTCTCCTTGGTCACTATGTTACAGTATTCAACCTCTTTACCACTGGCTTCAATTTTGGGTTTTTTCACCACATCATTAAAATCAAACAGGTCTTCTAATAGAACTAAACCCCTAGGTAATACATTATTCTTTAAATGCAAAACATCATAATCTAGCTCATCTTCACTTATTTCTTCCAAATCTATTTTATTTACACTATCATTTCCAAAAAAAGATTTATTTACATTTTCATCGTCATTTTCTAAGTCTATGTTTGTACACTCAAAATCATTTTTACATTGTAGAAAATCTTCAATTTGATCATCGTTCCCAAATACCTGCCAGTATCTGATGTTGTCCAGGACAGTCGGTCTGCACTTCACCTCTACCGTGTATGGGCAAGTGGAACGAAAATGTATCTTGCATGTAGTTGCTGACATAGCTAACCCATCTGCTAAAATGTTCTGTCCCTTGGGCATCACCTGCAAATCAATTTCTGTGAAACATTGAAGGGCATCCAATACAACATTCCTATAAGCTCTAAGCCTGTGATGTTTTTTTTCATACTCACCTTTAATTTGTTTGATAATTAATTCAGAATCACCTCTTACCATGATTTGTTTGGCACCAACCTTCTTTAGTAGTTTTAGACCGAGCATCAAATCTTCGTACTCGACTATGTTGTTAGTGCATTGAAAATTTAGTTTGTAAGAATGGTTCTCTGAATATCTGGATTTTTTATTGTGCAACCAAAATCCTGCTCCAACTCCCTCTTTCCTTACAGCTCCATCAAAGTCCATGCTCCAGAGCTCTGGGGGCAATTCTTCACTTATTATGATTTCCTTCCTTTTTGCCTCAGTGATTTCTTGGCCTTCTTTCAGATCAAGTGTATCTTCTTCCAATTGAGCGATTTTTTCTTCCATATTGTCATCGTTATACAGGATGAAGGAATCCAGATCAGAGTGTGCAGAGTATAGGGGGTAGTTATGTGGTTTTTCTTGGCTACTGACCATATATTTCATCAGTGTTTCTCTGTACAATCTTCTTTGTTATATGAATACTGGGATAGTGGCATATGACATATCCAACTACAAAGTGCCTCTCAACTTGGCCCCCCAAGACCTAGACAGTAGCATACCATATTTCGGGGGGATGTCCGTGACCACAACATCCATAACCATACCTTTTGCTGGAATATGAACTAGGGTGATACATAAGTCTTTGATCAACCCGATACATCTGACTTTGTTGGAGTCCAAAGAGTGAAAATCCTTGTAGGGTCTAGTGACCTCGAGTCCCAGTTTTTCCATCACTGCTTTAGGCATCAGGTTGTGGGAAGCACTAGAATCTAACATAGCATTGTGCAGAATCAGGTCGTGTATATAAAGGCTGATGTAAAAAGGAGCGACAGCACTAGTGTCAGTCTAACCATCAACTTCAGGGCCAAACAGGAGTTCAGGTTGATCATCGGTAAGATTTACCATGTCTAAATGATTCATTGATCCAACAGTCAAGGCCTTCATGCCTATATCAGGCTCAATTCTCAGCGCTTTGATCACCTACGATCAGTAAACATTCTTAGTTATCAATTCGGAAAGGGGAATGGGAATATTCACTTTGGATAATTCCCCTTCAAGGTTGAAAGGGGTAGGTGCTCTGATTTGGCTCAGTAATTCTGATTTGTCCACCATATTTTTCTGGTCAGAAGTACTTGGTCGATTGGTTGATGAAACCTCAGTCTGCGTTGATCTTTGTAAAATGGTAGGGTTTCTTTTTTCTGGAGGTTTAGCATTACCTTTCTCAGGGATTTTCTTGGTATAAGGCTCAAAGGTCTTCTTGGTTTCAACTATTTTCTTCGTTTCGGTTACCTTCTTTGGGGGATTTTCATATTTTTTTTTTGCTTCGCAGATTGTACTACCTATGTACCTCCATAATGGCATTTTCAAATGCCTATTGTTCTGTATCCTCGGCTTCCTCATTTAACTCTGTTTGAGAAAGAAGGAAAAGTTCTTTCTCTTCCTGAGTAAGGAAAATGGCTTCGTCGTCGTGAACACCCATGAGGTTTATATGTGTGTCATCTAATTCTTCAATTGTCTCCTCACCTTCATCAGCATAATTTTCCTGTAGGGGTGGTCTGATCTATTGATCAGGACCCCTCTGTTCTCTTTGATCCCTAGGATCTCTCTACCTGATTTGAGGAGGATTTCTTCTGAAGTTAGGATTTCGAATTTGTGGAGCAGCTTGGTTTTCTCTGGGAGGATTTCTTTCGGCTATAGTAAGTCTCTCCATCATTATTTCCATTTATATAGCTAAGGAATCCAATTTGGCGTCAGAAGAGGATGTGGTAGGTTCCTCTTTAATTGTGACTCTCCGTTCCATCCTCTGTCGCGCCCTTCTGGCTAATAGGTTGGCCTCTACACTTACTGCACTTTTATGCATGTCCTCCAAAGTGGTAGAGTTTCTTTCCCTTAATTGATACGACATATCAAAGTTGAAACCATCAAGGAATTTTATCAATGACAAACCTTGTGGGGGTTTAATATCGGTTGGAATTGCATTGTACATATTGTTCAAATGGGTGCAGTAGTCTTGTACTATTTCTCCTTGGTTCCTTCTGATGTTTTCTTATTCTGACAAGATCTGGAGAGGATTTTTCTTTACCTCCCATCTGTCCAGAAAAATTATTTGAAACGCCGTAAGGTCAACCACAGAAGCAGCACGTAAGCCTTTGTACCATTTCTTAACATCCCCAGTCAGAATCTACGTAAATAGTCTCATTTGAATGTCAGCTTCATCTACTTCTTGCAAGTCAAAATAGTCATTCATTTTATCAACGTGTTGTTGTGCATTCAAGGGCCCAGTACCATCAAACTGTGGAATTCTTGTTTGATAGTCCTGGGGCATAGCGTGTAGAGGTGCGGCCAACACCAAAGGAGCATATTTGGCTGCCATGATGGGTGGAGGAGGCAGGACAACAACCTGGATGATGGGTGGGGAGGTGACAGAAGATGAAGAGGATGAAGGACTAGCAGGCATAGGGTGAGTGGGTTGAGGATTTACAGAAACTGCAGCAATAGTTATGGCAGAAAGTTTGACCGACTGCTGGAAGAGGGCTTGGTGTAAATTTTGATCAAGATTCGTTACAAAAGTTTCTAGCTTGTTGATTTTTTTAAGGAATTTTTTATCAGGCACCGCCCTAGGAAATAGTATTTCATGGGTTCGTGGTTGCAGGATGGTTTGATCTAAAATGGTTTCAGTCACAAAGCTATCAGATTTCATTCTAAACAGGATTTGTTCAAAAGTGGTGTCAAAGTTGAGATCCTGGAGGGAAACAAGTTTCTATGGAAGAGAAAGGGACCTGTGAATAGGACTATGACTCCCTAAACATTCTACAATAGACTTCTTTCTAAGTAACTGTTCTATATTATCAGTTACTACTGCAGGTTCTAGGTCTGGGTGAGATCGAGTATAAGCTCTTTTAGGAGCCAGATTTTTAATTTTATATCTTTTTATTTTTATGAATCCAAAATTACTATGCACAAACTTTTAACAACCTCTGAACATTATCTCTTTCTTAGATTTATGATCAGTTCAGAAATAAAGTTTTCTTCTAGGGAAAAGAAATCATGGGATTGAAATTTTTTTCAACTCCCCAGTATGGTCAACACTATGTTATCGCTCTGTAAATTCCTAAAGGTTGTCAGGGTAGAAGAAATTTACCAGAGGTAACTTTATCCAACCACTTCGAAACTGGAATCTATCCCTACCAGCTTCAAACAAGGATCTCTCTCTATGTTTTAGATATGTTTTAACTTTGAGATATAAGGCTAGTTAAGTAAAGTAAGATTGAATGGTTTGTTTTTGTTTTTGTAAAATTGGCTGAAAAAGGCTTTATGCATCCATTGGGCTATGGGGTCTATATTATAAAGATAGAGATCTAAACAAAAACAAAAAGAATCTTTTCACAGGGCAAGATGATGCATTCACCGGATTCCTTAGCAGTAAAGTGATGGATAGCAGAAAATATGAGAATATCAATTAAAGTAAAGAAGCATTTAAGAATTTCTTCACTGTAATATCAGAAGATAAACATTAAGATATTTCAAAGTCGGAAACAGGGTATACAAAGATAAATCCTGCAACATGCGCTACTTTTAAAAGATTATATTCGAAAACAATATGACGATTGAGCGAGAAAAACATTTAACACGGGAAAGTAAACATCACCAATGAACAACACGCGAGAATCCTGTGAAAGTCCCTTTGTATTACTGGAAGATCTCTTGATAAACAATTACAGTCTTTATGGCTTACAGGGCGTAAAGATCAACCCTTCATACTTCAAGGTTTGGAGTATTTATAATAAAAAATTACATACGATCCTCTCATTAAAGATCAGGACGTGGCAGATTCTAAATTTAGCTAACTAACTCAACAAGATACAAAAAATTAGGAATTGTTGATGATGTGTTGAAATCTTCATGTTGATTTCTGGGAAAACTGTTGGTGAGTCATCTGCAAGACTTCGTCTGACTGGATTGTTGATAGGGCTTGGACACCTCATCTCCTACTCGATCAGATTGCATAGATCTTCCCACCGAAGATGACTGGGAATGATGACTTTGAGTATTCTTCGGTATATTTCATCCATCTCTGTGTAATTGGAAAAAGTTGGCTTGACGATGCAAATATATCGGATCTCATGTTGTATGCCGATGTCTGGTTGTAAGGTTTCTAAGAATGCCTTGCCCATTATGTTGCCCTGTATTCCCAAAAAATTTGAACTATCTTTGGCCACTTTGGCCAGCCTCTGTTTATAATCAGGAAGGGTCATCAACTTGTCATTTAAGACCCTTAAACCAGGGAGACCTTTCTTCTGCAGAGCTTCGATTTTACCGAAAAACATTTGCACTCCTGTGTCCATAGTCTGGACCTTCTCCTCAAACTATAGCATTAGTCCTCTTTTGGTCAGAACCCTCTTGACCTCGAGGATGGTTTCTGTCTTGTCTTCAACCTTCAAATCCTCCAACTCCTCCCTAGTTTTTGAATTCAAGAATTTGATGGTCTCAGTGGCTTCTGTGGGCATCTCTCCCAGTTCTCCTCTTATTTTCTTGATAGCCTACTTTCTCCTTTGTACTAGTTCATTTTGCTCGAACATGATTTGCACCATAGGCCATATTTCATTTATGGATTTGGAGCTATCCATCCAGATATGTTCCTTGGCCTCAGCGAGTTTCTTGCTTGCTATTGTTTTCTTTTGAAGCTACTGCAATTCCTGTTTGAACTTGTCTGATGCTTGTTTCTCCATGGAGTAGCTGGTCTGGTAAGAAGACTTAAGTTCCTGGAGGTCCTCAACCTCCTTTTTTAGTCTGCTAATTTCTATCTCTTGCAAGTTCATCTGCTCCATGGATTTTTCCAGTTCTACAGTCTTTTCCACAAATGTCAGTGGAGTTGTTGAGGGAATCTCTGTTAAGGGGGTTCCTGCTACAAATGTTGTGCTTACTCCTGTAAGTGGAATTGCGCTCAATGGAATGACTTCCATAGGCGTTAATTGTTCCTTCTCCTTCGCTAACCTTTCCAGTTCTTCTTCCATCTCTTTCAACTATGCATTCTGCTCCATCATCAACTTGAGCATCTCGTCCTTCTCACCTTCTGTTTCAACTATCTCCTTTGCTTGTGCATCTTTCGTTGATGGTAGTTTCAGTTGTTTCCTCAGAGATTCTATATCGACATTTTTATTTTTAAGCATCTCCTCGACTACTTTCACGTTCGAGGGGTCGTACCCGATCTTGAGGACCAGTTCTTCCAACGTTTTAATTCTGTTATCCTTTGCAAAGGATTATATTTTCTCTAACTTCAACTGTGTCTGAACATTGCTCAGAGAGACCTATAGTTTAGCAGTTGTAGTAGAATCATTTTCCAAAGTGGAGAAAACCATTTCTCCAGTTTGCCTGTGCAGATCCATTTGATCGGCAGGGTGCACATCCCTGGTGTGAAACTCGAACATCGCCCTTTTGTAATCAGTGATTACCTTCGGGTAAGGCACCTGTGCCTGCAGGAAAGCCATGTGCATTCTACCCTTCTCATTATCAAATGCGGACAACAGTCTGTGTTGTGTTGTTGATGTCTGTTTCCAAAACTGAGCATAAGTGTTGCTGGTCAGCGTTTGATTCCTCTTCTTAATCAAATCATACTTCTCAAAAATACTCAACTTTGGTCCTCCTTTACATGGTTGGTCAACTAGTGAAGTATCTGTCGGCTTCTTGGACGAAACTGAGGACATGATCTACTTGCCTCTTTTGATAAGAGGTGGTTGATCACCTTCCCTAGTAGTAGTGGATTGGGTTTCCTTTTCACCAGCCGTGTCAATTGTATGATTGGGTTTTAGCCTTTTGGTGTGTAATTGGAAATCTTCAGTCGAGACTTCGGTGACGGAAGGTGAAGTATCCTTCCTGGATATTTTCTCCTTGGGAAACCGTGGTGTAGTTGTCTGTGAGATCGTGACCGAAGGTTCCTACTGTTCTATCTCTACCAGAGTGTTCGGCTCCCATTCTGTTTGATTTGCAAACTTTTCTATCGCGGGCTTGGGTGTATGAACATATGGAACATTTTTATTCTTAACCCTCATCTCCAAAATTATCCCGCACGGATCATAGTGCCATAGGATACTAACATGGAACTTAATTTATCTCAAAAGTTTGTCTGCCTCTTCCTCAGCGCCTCGGCTATTACAGACAAAAGACCCAATTTTCCCTTTAATTCTAAGTTGTTGTTTCTTCTTCAAAGACACAAAGTGTATGTCGTCTGAGTTTATCATTTTTCTTATGAATTCTAGAGAAAATATCCTCATGGGTAAATACTTGGGTAGTTTGTATGGAGCCAACTCGCTTCCATATACTCTGATCTCGGTATGATTTTGGTAAAGGTACCAATCTCCAGTTTTTGCAAGGTCCGAAAGATGCAAGACACTCTGAATCTCCTCATTAATTCTTGGTTCTGGTCTGCCACTGAGCATGCTCACCACTGGGTGGTAAAACTACTCGATAAACTGTTTGAAACTAAACTCTATGGAATTTAGTCTGAGTAGGGAAGCCCAAGATATTACCTCTTTCAGCTTCCCGTCCTTTTCCATTTTCTGCATTGAGAAAGAGAACATGTCCGCTTGAAAGAAAGTGAACATGTAAGCCAGTATGGAGGAATACCGGAACATGCCCTCTGTGGAGAAATTTGAAAGCTTCTCGTGAATACTGCTCGCTAGGAAAGTGGTGTAGTCAAACTTAGTGGTGGGCCTTTCCTCTGTAGAGAAAATGGACAGAAAACCAAATATGGGTTCATCCACCCATTGGTCTAAAAAATAACCAAGCAGAGAACAGAGCGATGAAATGACTTGGTTTCCCTTCTCTGAGAACAGGGAGGAAGGATAGGGGGGATTTGTCATGGGGAGTTGAGCATCTTGTGGGAGGAAAAGCTCAAAAATTTGGGCTCTCTAAGCTAAAGATAGTTTCTGGTACAACTCTGTTATGATTTCAAGATTAAAAGGAGAGGCGGATTCAGTTCTGGGTATCTGCATCATCTGATCAATGGATTATGGTGTGATGAAGAACAAAGTTTCTCCTGATGATGAGACTATGGTTCTCTGTTCGGGGAGGTAATGAGCCTAGAATTTGAGGGAAAATTCAGGGAAATGATGGACCTGGGGGAAATGATATAGAGGAAGGTTGGACTCCCAGAGCCCAATTTCATCACTCTAATCTAAGAAAGTATCTTTGAGCCATGACTGCAACTCCGCGAAGTTGAATTTGCATATTGTGTCTGTGATTAGATGATCTTTGTCGTCCAATGGGATCCTGTCGAGGTCAAGAGGAGGTGGGAGGAAAGGATTTTCCTTGGCTTCCGGTTTCTTGGACTTTGGCACCATCACTATGGAAAATACCTGCAATTCAAACAAAAAACGTTAGCAGGAATGGCGGTGGTTTTTGGGCTGCTGACTGAATATGGAAGAGGACAAGGATAAAATTCCTGGTGTGAGGATAATATAAGCAATGGGCGAATGATGGAGGTGAGTCAGTTTTGAGCAAACGGATACCCGTTGGGGGCGGGAGACAGATCAGTAGGCTAACGGATAAGTTAGCCTGTAATAAATGACCAATGGGTCCTTTAGAGTGTGAGATGGTAGGTAGAAACGAGTGATGAGTACGATCGAGTGATGTGGAGGGTGTTGATTAGGGACCGTCCATGGTGAAAGGACCTGTGACAGGTGAACAGGGGGAATGAACTGACGGAGTCATGGGATGTGACCATTAGGAGAAGACAGTGGAAAAATGATGTCACGGGGTGGCGAGGGTATATCAGGAAAATGGTAAGTGGTAAGTGGAAAAGTGGTTTGCGGTAAATGGTGGGAGTCTGAAGCAATAGGTTCTTGCCACGTTAGAGGAGGGGGCCTAACAGAAAACCATTCCAACCCCCCCCCCCACCGTTA
>ML785884.1:378318-389777 GCA_009831015.1 Picea engelmannii
TATTTTTTTGGCTCACCACTGTCAAATTTTAACGGCGTAATGCGTAGTTCTGAAAGAAGTTTCCAATGGGATATCACATGCCTAAAATGGAGATCGTATGAAAAAGTTATGACCTCGAGAAGTTGAGGTACCAACTTACCCATAGGGGCCCACATAAATTTTGTGGTTTCATCTCCTAGGGTTAGGTTTTTGGATGTCTAGGGTTTTGACATTCATGAGTAATGTTAAAAAGGCCTCTGGAGCCTCATTGTAATCATTCTACTCAAATGGATGCACGTAGCAGCCACATATCTTCTCAGAGATAGATACCACCATTCGATAAAGTGTGTCAGTTATGCAATTTTACAGTTTCATCATATTTCATTTATTTAATAGAAGATATTGTTCACTGGATATATATGTTGTGCTTCATATCTCTGTGATTTATTGTATTTAGTTGGTTAATCAGTTTGTTCCACTCCTAAATCCATATTAGTGGTATCAGAGCGGTCTGTTCTTCATTTATTTTTCTTCGTGCATGTCCCCGACAAGATCTGGGTACAAGAAGTTGGGACTTGAACCAATCAAGCCATTACAAGATCATTCACATCGTGTCCGACAAAAACCTATGGGGGACAAAAAGAAATATGATGGAGCAGGAGATCCTTTCAAAATGTTGCTCAAGGAATCCCTTGGGCGACAAAGGAATGAAATGATGGAAAACTTTGAGCAGATCCTTCGACAGCTACCCACAGGAGAAGCATCTTCATCAATTGGCCATGCAACCCCCTTTGAGGTACAGGTAAATTTTAATATTCCATTATTTGAAGAACCGATAGATGAAGATGTTGTAGATAAATGGTTGAATCTACTCGAAGGGTATTTTTCAGTCCAAAATTTTTCTGATAGGGAAAATATTACTTTTGCACTCCTCAAGGGCATCCCCCATGTTAAGGACTAGTGGGATGCTTACTCTGAGCAAAGGGCCATAGAGGAATCTGCAATATTTGTGGGTTCCCCTACATGGAATTCCTTTCAGGATGCCATTAAATAAAAATACTACCCTGTTGGAAGCTACGAGGACCAGTACACCAAATGGACCACCCTACATAAAAAAGGGACCAGACAGTGCTAGATTTCACCAATATTTTCCATACCTTACTCACCAAATTGGGTATCAAAGACTTTGAGCAACATCTGGTGCTTAAATACCGTGACTTTTTTCATAGATAGATTCAAACAAATATGGATTTTATGGACATCACCTCATTGGGTACGGCTTATAAATATGTTTTCAAGATCGAACATAAATTTAAGCAGAAGAGGCATGAGTTTGGATCTACAAATGCCTCATAGTTAAAGAAGGGAAAATACAGCCCCAACCCACACATCAAGGGATAGAGAAAATATGGCCACTCTCAGGAAAACCATTCCAAGACGCAACACAAGAAGGAAAATGAGAAGACAAATAAGGACATGGGAAAATGGTGTGAATACCATAAAATCCCTTGGCACGACACTGAAGAATGTCACTCCAAGAAGTCACTCGTGGTAGAGTTGAAGGCTTTCGATTCAAGGGTCTATTCTGACTCCGAATCAAATCCATAAGGAGGGAAGCAGATTATCGATGTTGAACCCAGTGCCACTTTTTCTACCACCAAATTCCATCCAAGTGAGCCAGAAAAAAAAAAGAGGAAGGGGAACGCCTCTTTCACTCATAGATGTGGGTAAAGGGGGCTCTACTTCATTTCATTGTCAATAGCAACAATTAGAAGAACCTAATATCAGCATAGGTCATCAAGATACTGGACCTGTCGACGACACCAAACCTGCAACCTACACCATTGGCTAGCTTCGCCAAGGAAGAGATCTATGTGTCATCCAACAGTTTCTTCTTCCTTACGACATCAAACCTTTCAAAGACGAGGTATTGTGTGATATTTCTCCCCTTGAATTTTGTGATGTTCTTTTAGGAAAACCATATTTGTGGAAACATCATGTTTTGTATGATTCCATACCCCACGATGTTATTATTAATTTTGGTAGACAATTGTATAGGATACCAGAGGTAGTGGCGCCTACCACTATTTATTTAATCTTTGTTAAGCAATGCAGTATGGTCAGTTCACAGACCGGGAAGTTCGTCTTCTTTTTTATCCGTGCTCACACTAAGGTCACCACCACATTCATGGCCTCTACACAAAGCCTCTCTTTGCAGTAGAAGCAAGTGGATGGGATCATGGAAGAGTACAAAGACATATTCTCCTCACCCACCGGAGTACTGATGCACTGCCAAGTCAAGCATCCAATTGATCTAACCCTTGGTGCACCTCTGCCTAATGGACCAGTCTATCGTCGGTCTCTAATGGAAAATGATGAGATCAAGCATCAAATCCAAGAGCTTCTTCAAAAGGGGAACATCAGACCCAACTCCTCCCCTTGTGGAAGACTGATTCTACTAGTGTAGAAGAAGGATGGGACCTAGCGACTCTACATTGATTACAGATCATTAAACAAAATCACAATCAGGAACTAGTACCCAATTCCTAGGATTGATGACCTTCTTGACCAACTCAAAGGGGAAAATTTCTTCAGCAAGATTGACCTGAAGTATGGCTACCACCAGGTCCCCATCGAACCAACTGATGTATGGAAGACAACTTTCAAATCTAAAGAAGGTACCCTTTGGCTTAACAAATGGACTAGCCACTTTCATGAAGTTGATGGATGATGTAATGATACCCTTCACCAACTCTTTTGTGGTGGTATATTTGGATGACATCCTCATCTTCAAAAAAAATTGGGAGGAGCACATGTGACATATTAAGAAGGTTTTGAGCACTTTGTGGTAGCACAAGCTATATGCCAACTTGTAAAAATGATCCTTTGGAATGAACATAGTCCAATAGTTCGGCTACATTGTTTATGAGCATGGGGCACATGTTTATCCATATAAGATCCAAGTCATCCGTGACTGGCCAATCCTGACCACACTAACTGAGCTTTGGAGCTTCTTGGGACTGGCCAACTTCTACCAACAGTTTGTGTTGGGATTCTCCCATATTGCATGGGCCCTTAGCCAAGTGACCAAGGGAAGTGGCAAGGAAAATTTCATGTGGGGGGAGTAACAACAATGAGCATTTGATGATCTGAAGCATCAATTGTGCTCGTCTCTAGTACTCTCCTTTCTTAATCTACAACAACCATTTGAGATTGAGACTGATGCATCTGACTATAGGTGCAGTTATCACTCAACACGATGTGGGTCCATTTTTGGATACCACAGACCATCATCATTGACCAGGACAACAGGTTCCTCAACACATTTTTGTCAAGTCTCTAGTCACTGTTGGAAACCAAGATCACTAAATCCACTGCTTTCCACCCCCAAATAGACGACCAAACATAGGTCGTCAATTAGATGATTGTGCATATCTTGCACATGTACAACTCTAATAATCTGCATACATGGGATGAGAGTCTCCCCTAGGTTTAGCACAGTTACAATAGGGCTCCCGATAGCTCCACCAACCATAGCACATTTCAGGTGGGGCTGGGAGTCCAACCCTTGGGTCCTATTGATGTTTCACTACCTCTTGCAACCACATAGATATAATATCCCCATGTTTAGTCTGAGATCGAAAATCCACCAGATTCATTGAACGGATTCAACACATCCGCCAACAGGTCCATGAGATTTTGCAGAAATTCAATGCTAAGTACAAGCAGCGCTATGATCAACACAGGGAATCGCACCAGTTTTAGGTTGGAGATAAAGTCTGGTTACATTTGCAGAAGGAGTGTCTTACATGGCCCCATTGGAAGATCCACCCACTTCTCTATGGGCCTTACACTATCACCAAGGATGTGGGTAGAAATTCTTTTGAGCTCAACACTCCACCATTCCTTATCTTGCACCCAGTGTTCAATGTGAACCTCCTTCAGCCATATTTTCCACCATTATTGGACACCTCAGAGATCATAGAATAGATGACACCAACAAAGCTCAACCTTGATTGGATGGAACATGCATCCACTAATTAGATAGTGGACACATAGGTCAAGGGCACTCACTAGCAGAGGATCCAACTTTATCAGGTTGTCAAGACACGGAAAATCCTCCACCAAGGAAAGTGGCTCACCCGGGAAAAAATTCAACAAAAGTTTCCTCACCTGATGGGGGAACTCAACACAATGGATAACATTTCTTCCTAAGGGGGGAGGACTGATCCAAGTGGATATTGATGGCCACCCACCTATTCCAACTAGCTCCTCTTGACAATTTTTAGTTCAACAGGTTCTTTTGTACTTCTTTGTAATTGTGGGTTCTACACTTTCGAGGCTATCTGAAGCCCTTAACATCTTACAGGTGGATATTGGAGGCATCCCACCTAATCCAACTGGATTATTTTTTATGTTTTCATGTCAGCACATCTTTTGTACTTCCAAGGTCGTTTTGGGGCCCTAAACAATGTTTTTTGGCTCTCCATAGTCAAACTATAGATAGAGTCAAAGTTTGATGTTGTAATGTGTAGTTCTCTAAAATACCTTTCCAACAGGATATCACGCACCTAAAGTGGAGGTCATATGCAAACATTACGACTCTAGGAAGTTGAGGTACCAACTTACCCATAGGGGCCCACATAACTTTTGGCGTTTCATCTCCTAGGGTTAGGTTTTTGGATGTCTAGGATTTTGACATTCATGAGTAATGTTAAAAGGGTATCTAGAGCCTCATTGTAATCATTCTTCTCAGAAGGATGTACCTAGTATCCACATATCTTCTTAGAGATAGCTACCACCATTTGAGCAAGTGTTTCAATTCTGCAGTTTTACAGTTTCATCCTATTTCATTTATTCAATAGAAGATATTGTTCACTGGATATCTGTGTTGTGCTTCATATATCCATGTTTTATTATATTCAGTCTGTTAATCAGTTCATCCTTCTCCTAAATCCAGATCACCAGTCCAATCCGCAACCCAAGAAGGGTAATGAGATTTCGAAGAAGGACATGGGAAAGTGGTGTGAATACCATAAAATCCCTTGGCATAACACTGAAGAATGTCGCTCCAAGCAGTCACTAGTGGTCAAGATGAAATCTTCTGATTCTGAGGCAGATTCTGACTCTGAATCAAATACAGAAAGTGGGAATCATATCATCAATGTTGAACCCAATGCCACTATCACTGCCACCAAAGTCCAGCCAAGTGAACCAAAAGAACTAGAGGAAGGGGAATGCCTCTTTCACTCACATATGTGGGTAAAAGGGACTCTACAACATTTCATTATCAATAGCAGCAGTCATAAGAACCTAATATCAACAAAGGTCATCAAGTGGTTGGACCTGCCAATAACACCACACCCTTATCCCTACACCATCGATTGGCTTGGCCAAGGACAAGATATCCACGTCATCCAACAATGTCGTTATCCCTACAGCATCAAGCCCTTCAAAGATGAGTTATTGTGTGATATTTCTCCCCTTGAAGTTTGTGATGTTCTTTTAGACCAACCATATTTGTGGAAGCGACATGTTGTGTATGAGTCTAGATCCCCCAATGTTATTATTAATTTGGATAGACCATTGTACAGGATACCAGAGGCAACGCCACCTAACACCATTTCTCTAATCTTTGCTAAGAAATGTAGTAAGGTCATTTCATAGAACAGGAAGTTCTTCTTATTTGTGATTTGTGCTCACGGTAAGAAGAAGGTCATGGTGACATCTATGACCTCTACACAAAGCCTCTCTTTGCAGCAGAAGAAATTGGATGGGATCATGGAAGAGTATAGAGACATATTCTCCTCACCCACCAGGCTACCAACGCGCTTCCAAGTCAAGCATCCAATTGATCTAACCCATGGTGCACTGCTACCTAATGCACTAGTCTATCCTCACTCGCTGATGGAAAATGATGAAATCAAACACCAAATCTAAGATCTTCTTCAAAAGGGGCACATCCAACCCAACTCCTCCCCTTGCAGAAGACCGATTGTGCTGGTGCAGAAGAAAGATGGGACCTGGAAGCTTTGCATTGATTACAAAGCATTAAACAAAATCACAGTCAGGAACTAGTACCCAATTCCCCGAATTGATGAACTTCTTGACCAACTCAAGGGGGGAAATTTCTTCAAAAAGATTGACCTCAAGTACAGCTACCACCAGGTTCCCATCGAACAAACTGATGTATGGAAGACAAATTTCAAATCTAAAGAAGGTCTCTTAGAATGGTTGATCACGCCATTTGGCTTAACAAATGCACCAGCAAATTACATGAGATTGGTGGATCATGTATTGAGACGCTTCACCAACTCTTTTGTGGTGGTATATCTGGATGACATCCTCATCTTCAATGGAACTTGGGAGCATCACATGCAACATATTCAATAGGTTTTGGGCATTCTGTGGCAGCACAAGCTATATGCCAACTTGGAAAAATGTTCCTTTGGCATGAACAAGGTCCAATACATGGGATACATTGTTGATGAACATGTGGTACATGTGGATCCAGCTAAGATCCAAGTCATTCGTGACTGGCCAACCCCGACCAAGCTAATTGATCTTTGGAGCTTCTTAGGACTTTCCAAGTTCTGTCAAAGGTTCATGTTGGGATTCTCCCATATTGCATGGGCCCTCAGCCAAGTAACCAAGGGAGGTGGTAAGAAGAATTTGTCATGGGGGAAGACACAACAAGAATCCTTTGATGATTTGAAGCATCGCTTATGCTCATCTCTAGTACTCTCCTTACTCGACCTACAACAATCGTTCAAGATTGAGACTGATGCCTCCGACTATGTTGTAGGCACAATTCTCACTCAGCATGGTCATCCAGTAAGATACCATAGTGAGACACTCATATACTATCCATAAATACCCCACCTATGAAAAATAAATGCATTCCATTATTAAAGCCTATCGTTAATGGAAACATTACATTCTAGGAAAGGAGACAATCATCCACATTGATCACAAGCCTCTAGGAAAGGAAAGGAGACAATCATTACATTCTAGGAAAGGAGACAATCATCCACATTGATCACAAGCCTCTGCAGTTCATACAGACACAGAGGAAGTTGCAGAACAAAAACCATCAAAAGCGGTCCACATATCTACAACAGTTCCATCTCAACATCAAGTATAAAATAGGGAAGACAAATCATGTCATTGATTGCCTCACTCACCCTCCCATTGTTTCACTCACCATAGTTCCTCATTCCTATGGGCATGAGGCATCTGTGTAGCCCCAACTTTATCAGCATGACCCCGACTTCACCACCACCTATCAGCTCTTGGGTACATGCACAAATGTCACCGATTTTAACATCTATGATGGAATTTTATGTCATCTATGTCACCTTTGTGTTCCCACAAGCGAGCATGCAAAGATGATTTCGGAGGCTCACTATAATCGGACGGTAGGACATTTTTGCATGGATAAAACTATGGTCATTCTACAAAAAAAAAATATTGGCCAAAACTTCGACAAGACGTTAGCAACTATATCAGATCTTGCACTGCCTGTGCCATTTCCAAGATATTCATCAAGAAGAAAGGCTTATACACCCCTCTTCCTACTCCTGAGAGGCCTTGGGAATCAATCTCGATGGATTACAAATCTGGCCTTTCATCCACCAAGCACAAGAATAATTGTGTATTTGTGGTGGTTGGTCAGTTTTCAAAGATGGTCATTATCATAACCTACAAGAAGAGAATCACAACGACATATACTGCCAAGATCTTCTTTGAATGGGTGTGGGTCCATTTTGGGATACCACAGACCATAACCTTAGATCGGGATAACATGTTCTTCAACAAATTTTGGTTGAGTATCTGGTCATTGTTAGACACCAAGCTCACTAAATTCGTTTCTTTCCACCCCCAAACCGATGGCCAGACAAAGGTTTTCAATCGAATGATTGTGAACATCCTACACATGTACAACTCTAAGCATCCACATACATGGGATGAGATTCTTCCCTATGTTCAACACAACTACAACATGGCTTTCCATAGCTCCATCGACCATATCCCATTTCAGGTGGGGTTGGGATTCCAACCCTTGGGTCCCAATGAAGTTACACTACCTCTTGCAACCACACAGGAAGAATATTCCCATGTTCACTCTGAGTCTAACAAAGCCACCAAATTCATTGAGAGGATTCAACACATCCACCAACAGGTCCATGAGATTTTGTAAAAATCCAATGCTAAGTACACGTAGCACCATGATCAACATGTTGGACAACTGAGAGGGGGGGTGAATCAGTTGTTACCGTGCTTAAACAATTATGGTTCTATTAAACTCTTTATAGATACACTGAATGATGATCACAATAATGCAGGGAAATAAACAATGACACTTTCAGCATCATTCACGTATATGAGAAACATAGAGACAGATATTTCCCGAGGAAACCCATGCAGGGTAAAAACCTATTTTTCTTTATATGATAAGTAATAGTTACATTCTTTACAGTATCATACATATGAGCACCAACTCATAATGAGGCTACAACCTCAGTTTTGAAAGCTGCAACTTGCTGAGAGCACCAACTCTCTATTTTCTCTAGCACCCACTAGAAGGAAGCACCAACTCCCTGATTTCTCTAGCACCAACTAGAAGGAAGCACCAACTCCCTAGTTTCTCTAGCACCAACTAGAAGGAAGCACCAACTCCTTGTGTTCAAGCACCCACTTGAACCTTTGAGGACACCAGTCCTCCCTAGCTCCTCCCAACCACCCTGAAATATAAATCTTTGCTACTGAAACTTATTACAGTGATATGATGTTCAACAATGGATCACCAGACTCATCACTGTACTGTTGCATTTCGTTGCTCTGTCTGCCTCATTTCCTTTCTGCACACATCACTTGCGCTGTCTGTTCTTCTGCTTTTTATGCTCTGTGCACCATGTCCATTCACTACATAGTTCCTCCTCTATGTTATTCAGCTGTTGCACTCTCCTCCTTCTTCACACATGAATCACCTTCACCAACAACAACCACAGCAAACTCCAATAGCGACAGCAACCCTTCTCTTCTCTGTACCGTGTATATATAGCTTCTGTGCATCTTGTGCATGCAATATTCACCATTCCTCTGCATGCTCATACTGCGCCAATCTCCTCCACCTCTCGAGTGCTCTACGTGATCATCGTCATAACTCTTCAGCTTCTCTGGCCATTTTCCCACGCATTCAGCATCACTGGATGTTATGTTGAGATTCCTCAGCCTCTATGGCAGTTGAGACTCTTCGTCTTCTCTGTGACAGTCGAGCTCACCTTCTCTATTTTAGCTACAGGCTTCCACTCTCATCCATCTGTCAATCCCTTCTAAGAATAGTCTTCCTTCACTTGGATGAAGCTTGGAGACTCTTCATCTCCTCTGGCAATCACACAGGGGTCTCCTCGAATTCTCTAGCAGACGCCATCAATGGTTTCTGGTAGTTTCAATGTGTCGTGCATTAGTAGCCCTCCGATCAACACTTGATCTGACGGTTCAGATTACATCGCAATTTCACATATCGTGATATCGGGATTCCTAATGTCAATAATATTTGACATGTCCAAATCTCGATCCCCGAAACTCCGACAAGGACTGGAATCAACGGTCCAGATTCAACCTTAATCTGACGGCTCAAATTACATCGCGATTTCACATATCGCGATATCTGGATTCTTGATGTCAATAATCTTTGACATGTCCAACTCTCGATTCCTGAAACTCCGACAAGGACTGGAATCGATGGTCCAGATATGATCTTGATTCAACGGCTACGATTTAAGTCGCGATTTTGCATATCGCAAAATCGGGATTCCTGTTGCATTGTTTCTTTGACATTTCCAACACACGATCCTCGAAACTCCGACATGGTGTAAGTCTGCTGATGTCACATGTGTTAAATAACTGCCACGTGTCACCCTGATTCGTGACTTACATGTGCTTGGCATGTTGAATCAGTCTGACACTTGTCATTACCTGGTTGTGCCACATGTTCCTAGCTGACATGGTTTGCTGACATGAGTCGGATCGACGGTCTAGATCACATCTTGATTAGACGGTTCAGATTCAGTCGGGATTTTGCATATCGCAAAATCAAGATTTATGTGGATGATATTACTTGTCATCTCCAACTCTCGATCCCTGAAACTCCGATAGGGAGTCGGGTCAACGGTCCACATAACCCCCTGAGATGGACGGTCCTCCTGCTTTCGGGATTTTTGAGCCCTCTACTACTTGCACTTTTAAATATCGTGCAGGTTTTCCTCGATCCAACGGTGGTTGGACCCTGTGCTCAGATCTGACACCTGAGATCTATCCTCCCCTTCAGTGTGCTCTTCTTGTCTTTATTCAGATCTAACGGCCCTCATGCTGTCGGGATTTGTGAGCCCTCTACTCCTTGCACTTTAAAGAACATGCAGGTTCTCCTCGATCCAACGGTGGTCAGACCCTGCGCTCAGATCTAACTCCCGAGATCTATCCTCCATATTTGCACGCTCCTCTTGTCTACATTGAGATCTGATGGTCATCGGGAATTCGGGATGGGATCCAACGATCACCGACGCTTCTCCTCCAAGCTTACACATCCTTCTTGCTTGGAAAAATTTCTAAGTGTCAAAGGCCTCTACCTTTGATCCGCCTTTGATCCTAAGTACGCTATCTCCCTTGAGATTTAGTCATGAGTTAACCTCATCCTTGGTGCACACCTACACACTGCATTCGACGCTGCGCTAATTCCTCCTGAGCTTACGTTGTTCCTATTTTTCCATCGATGCACACTCTGATCCTACCATCTTCACTGTTGTACTTGCCATCAATGACAAGCATACGCTACTTGTTAAACATTTGCCAACAATCTCTCCCTTTGGCATTGATGGCAACTAAGGCACCCGAATTCTTTTCTCCCCCTTTGACATCAATGTCAAAGAAGAGACATGCTCCCCTGAGCTATTGAAGTAATTTTAGGAGGCATTAGATATTCAAACAATGCAAAACTCCCCCTAACAAGATGGACTTTTTAGGTGTAAAACGAAATGACACCCAGCTTCTGTCTGAGATATTCAAACGGTGTCTTGGCTAGGGGCTTAGTAAAGATGTCTGCAATTTGTTCTGTAGTGGGAATGTAATGGACTTGAACAATCTGATTGGTGACCTGCTCTCTCAGAAAATGATATTTTATGGGAATATGTTTTGTCTTGGAGTGGAGGACAGGATTTCTAGACACACTGATGGCACTTGTGTTATCATAATGAATTGGGATCGGTGCAGTATATTTTACCTCTAAGTCTGCAAGTGTCTGAATCATCCATAATACCTGTGTGCAATAGGTAACAGTAGCAATGTACTCTGCCTCTGTGGTTGATAAAGAAATGGAACCTTTCTTTTTACTAAGCCAGGCTACTAAGGAGTTACCCAAGAAGAATGCTCCTCCACTGGTGCTTTTTCTCTCATCAACACAATTTGCCCAATCTGCATCT
>ML785884.1:394701-412176 GCA_009831015.1 Picea engelmannii
GCACCAACTCCCTGGTTTCTCTAGCACCAACTAGAAGGAAGCACCAACTCCCTGTGTTCAAGCACCCACTTGAACCTTTGAGGACACTAGTCCTCCCTAGCTCCACCCAACCACCCTGAAATATAAATCTTTGCTACTGAAACATATTACAGTGATATGATGTTCAACAATGGCTTACCAGACTCATCACTGTACTGCTGCATTTCGTTGCTCTGTCTGCCTCATTGCCTTTCTGCACACATCACTTGCGTTGTCTATTCTTCCGCTTTTTATGCTCTGTGTGCCATGTCTATTCATTGCACAGTTCCTCCTCTGTGCTATTCAGCTACTACACTCTCCTCCTTCTTCACACATGAATCACCTTCACCAACAACAACCACAACAAACTCCAATAGCGAAAACAACCCTTCTCTTCTCTGTACCATGTATATATAGCTTATGTGCATCTTGTGCATGCAATATTCACCATTCCTCTACATGCTCATACCGCACCAATCTCCTCCACCTCTCGAGTGCTCTGTGTGATCATCATCGTAACTCTTCATCTTCTCTGGTCGTTTTCTTCAGCATCACTGGATGTTATGTTGAGATTCCTTAGCCTCTCTGGCAGTTGAGACTCTTCGTCTTCTCTGTGATAGTCAAGCTCACCTTCTCTGTTTTAGTTACAGGCTTCCACGCTCATCCATCTGTCAATCCCTTCTAAGAATAGTCTTCCTTCACTTGGACGAAGCTTGGAGACTCTTCATCTCCTCTGGCGATCACAAAGGGGTCTCTTCGAATTCTCTAGCAGATGCCATCAATGGTTTCTGGTAGTTTCACTGTGTCGTGCATCAGTAGCCCTCCGATCAACACTTGATCTGAAGGTTCAGATTACATCACGATTTCACATATCGCGATATCGGGATTCTTGATGTCAATAATCTTTGACATGTCCAACTCTCGATCCCCGAAACTCCGACAAGGATTGGAATCAATGGTCTAGATTCAACCTTAATGCTCAAATTACATCGTGATTTCACATATCGCAATATCGGGATTCCTGATGTCAATAATCTTTGACATGTCCAACTCTTGATCCCCAAAACTCCGACAAGGACTAGAATCGACGGTCCATATTTGATCTTGATTCAATGGCTGCGATTTAAGTCACAATTTTGCATATCGCAAAATCGGGATTCCTGTTGCATTGTTTCTTTGACATTTCCAACACGCAATCCTCGAAACTCTGACATGGTGTAAGTCTGCTGACGTCACATGTGTTAAATAACTGCCACGTGTCACCCTGATTCATGACTTAGATGTGCTTGGCATGTTGAATCAGTCTGACACTTGTCATTACCTGGTTGTGCCACATGTTCCTAGCTGATGTGGTTTGCTGACGTGAGTCAGATCGATGGTCTAGATCACATCTTGATCTGACGGTTCAGATTCAGTCGGGATTTTGCATATTGCGAAATCGAGATTTTTGTGGATGATATTACTTGTCATCTCCAACTCTCGATCCCCAAAACTCCGACAAGGAGTCGGGTCAACGATACACATAACCCCCTGAGATGGACGGTCCTCCTTCTTTCGGGATTTGTGAGCCCTCTACTCCTTGCACTTTTAAATATCGTGCAGATTTTCCTCGATCCAATGGTGGTCGGACCCTGCGCTCAGATCTGACGCCTGAGATCTATCCTCCTCTTCAACGCACTCTTCTTGTCTTTATTTAGATCTGACGGCCCTCATGCTGTCAGGATTTGTGAGCCCTCTACTCCTTTCACTTTAAAGAACGTGCAGGTTCTCCTCGATCCAACGGTGGTCGGACCCTGCGCTCAGATCTAACTCCCGAGATCTATCCTCCATATTTGCACGCTCCTCTTGTCTACATTGAGATATGACGATCATCGGGAATTCTGGATGGGATCCAACGATCACCGACGCTTCTCCTCCAAGCTTACACATCCTTCTTACTTGGAAGAATTTCTAAGTGTCAAAGGCCTCGACCTTTGATCCGCCTATGATCCTAAGTACGTTATCTCCCTTGAGCATTAGTCATGAGTTAACCTCATCCCTGGTGCACACCTACGCACTGTATTCGACTTTGCGCTAATGCCTCCTGAGCTTACGTTGTTCATGTTTTCCATCGATGCACACTCTGATCCTGCCATCTTCACTGTTGTACTTGCCATCAATGACAAGCATACGCTACCTGTTAAACATTTGCCAACACAACACCAGGTACTGCACCAGTTTTAGGTGGGAGACAAGGTCTGGCTACATTTGCAGAAAGAGTGCCTTACAGGTCCCCATCGGAAGCTCTGCCCACTTCATTGTGGGCCTTACACTATCACCAAGGTTGTGGGTAGCAATGATTTTGATCTCAACACTCCACTCTTCCTTGGCTTGCACCCAATGTTTAATATGGGCCTCCTTCGACCATATTTTCCACCATTATTGGACACCTCATAAATCAAAGAAAATTTGACACCAACATAGCTCAACCCTGACTACATGGAACATGCATCCACTAATCAGATAGTGGAGACAAAGTTCAAGAGCACTTGCCAATAGATGATCCAAATTTATCGGGTTTTCAAGGCAGGGCAACTCCTGCACCAAGGAAAGTGGATCCCCAGGGCCAAATTCAACATAAGTTTCCTCACCTAATGGGGGCACTCAATGAAATTGATACCATTTATTCCTAAGGAGGGAGGAATGATCTAGGTGGATATTGGTGGTCACCCACCTATTCCAACTAGCTCGTCTTGACAATTTTTAGTTCAACATGTTTCTCTGTAATGATGACATTTCTTTGTAATTATGGGTTATGCACTTCTAAGGCTATCCTACATCCCTACACATCATCCAGGTGGATATTGGTGGTCTCCCACCTATTCCGACTGGGTTATTTTGGAATTTTTCATATCAGTACATCTTTCTGTACTTCTAGGGCCATTTTGGGGCCCTAAATAGTGTTTTTTTTTTTTTCTTTCCACAGTCAAACTGTATATGAAGTTGAATTTTGACAACATAATGTGTAGTTCTCGAAAATACCTTTCCAATGGGCTATCATATGCCTAAAATGGAGGTCGTATGAAAAATTTACGACCCCAAGAGGTTGAGGTACCAACTTACCCATTGGGGCCCACATAAATCGATCTAGATTATTTTTGGAACGAAATGAAAGCAGAGATATTACAATGAAACACTCATGAAAATTGCCAAAAATAGAGAAATACAACAATACTTGATTTCTATTAATGAAAGAATTGTAAAGAGACTGTAAAAATACATAGTGCAAGACTCGCTAGAATGGTGACATTTTTATCTCTGAGAAGAGATGTGACGGCTATGTTCATTCGCAAGAAGATGATTACAATGAGGCTCTGAAGGCCTTTTTATGATAAACAGGCATTCCAAAACCCTAGACATCCACAAACCTAATCCTAGGAGATGAAACGCCAAAAGTCATGTGGGCCCCATTTGGGTAAGTTAGTACATTAACATCTTGGGGTCGTAACTTTTACATACGATCTTCGTTTTAGGCATGTGATATCCCATTGGAAATGTATTTTCAAGAAATACACATTACGTCATTGTTGGGGTATGAAAAAGGTACAAATATCTTCCTTTTTCCCACAGTTCATGATATAATATCGATTGA
The DNA here is from genome assembly GCA_009831015.1 of Picea engelmannii. Classification (NCBI taxonomy): domain Eukaryota; kingdom Viridiplantae; phylum Streptophyta; class Pinopsida; order Pinales; family Pinaceae; genus Picea; species Picea engelmannii. The sequence continues at coordinate 398,351 of ML785884.1, forward strand.
CTTTTCGATTAATTAGGGATAAACATGATAGAAAATGATTAATATGTCTTCTAGCATTATTATTTAAGTTATATTAAATAAGATTCTAAAATATGATTGGAATTGTTTAATTTTGTTACAGGATTGGATAAATGTTTTCAAACATGAGATAGCAAAGGAAATCTTGAAGATGCGTAAGCTATTGGAGGTTAAGGAATTTTGGTGCAAAGAAGTTTTGAAGATGAATGATTTTCTATATTGTAACTTTATAATAGTTAAGCAATCTTGAGGATCTCTCGATCCTCAGGATGGACTAATTTACCCAGATTATTGTAATATATAGAGGGTAATAGATCCTGAATATATATATAAGAATTGCATCCAAGTATTCAGAACTTAGAATTCCTCTACGCAAGCAATTTTTGTAAATGTTGTACCAGCTATGGAATCAATAAATCTTTGAACGTTTTCACCATTTCTACATACTGAGTTTCTAGTAGCAGTGATTTTGAGGACCAAGGGCCCAATCTGAAGGAGTTACTATCTAGATCTGTAATTGTATCAGTTTGATTTCTGTTTTGTGATTCAAATCTCTTTTACAATAGTTAAGATGAATGTGTAAGTGTGTTAATAATTTTATGTTGTTTGCGTATAGAAGATAGAAATTTCTCTCAAGTGTTAATGATTGTTGTTCCAACTTCTATTACTGTAGTTTTCTTCTTGACAGTTCCTCACATTTTCATACGCACTATCCCTTTTACTTAGATTCGCATTTGTTGTTCCTTTCAATTAAGTTACATTTGTCGTTCCTTTCAATTAAAGTTACAATTGTTGTTCCTTTCAGTTAAGTTACATTTGTTTTCCCTTTTGATTAGATTACAATTGTTGTTTCTTTCCACAGATAGAGTAACTCGCTATTTCCTTTCCAACAATTTGATTCATAGTTGATAGTTAATTATGCAAGTCTTTACTTAGATTCAATTACTGCTTTTTAGTTCAATGAATTCAACAGATTAGTTAGTTCCTTTTCATTCGCAGCATGTTAGTAATCAAATTTCAATTTCGTTAAGTAAGATCTTAGTCTCAGAAACTTTAATGAACATTTGAGGAACTTGATTGTGGATAAACTCAGGTTTTCTTTAAATACACGATTTTAGCCTCTACGAGCTATCTGCACAGACTTTGTTGATATTCTTGAGATAAAAGATGAATCCTCGGGTTGATAAATTAATGTTAAACTAAGGCTATTTTTAGACATTTTAGAGCGCAAAATTTTGGCGTCGTTGCCGGGGAGAATGTCAAAGGTAGCATAGGTTGTGTCTCTGGAGGACCAGATATTGAATATGGAAGGAAAGAACCTACGCAGGCAATAAGTAAGATGCTTATGCCAATGTTTACCTCCAATTGACACTTAAGAGGTTATATAGGTGTTTATTTTTTAATTTATTTTTGTGTGAAGTGTGTATGACTAAGAAGAAAGATCTTGAAAAAAAAAAAAACCCACCAAAAACTACCAAATCCCAGGGCTCGATGCTCCTTGGGAGAAGCACTTTCATAGACGACATCATCCGAAAAGTTGAATCTCAAGCTCTGGTTGGACCTAGAAAAGGATCTACCCGAATCCCTTAGGTAGCAGTTTCACCAACTACAGCCCACGCTGAGATTCATAGAAAAACTGAAGGGATTGAGCAAAGCTTTCAAAGCACAGATCTTCCACCCCTCAACCCTTTAGAAGAGGGAAATTCTCGTAATCTAGAGGAAGGAGAAGGAGAAACCAGGGAGGTTTCTAAGGCAGACCCATCACCACCCCTTGATCCTGAATCTCCTATAAAAGAAGAAGGCATACCCAAAATCCCAGATAGAGGGAGTGCAATCAAATTCCCTAAGGGATCAAGTAATCAATCGAAAGAATACCCGGGCCAAGAAATTCTTGAAGATTATTGGCAGATCTTAGACCAAATGGTGCAACCATATCAACAATGACCCCAGACCTCCACGTTGGAATATATGATATTTGATCCAATCACCAATGCCCCCATGAAAGAAATCCCCCTACAGAACATGCCAACCTTCCATGGATTGATCTCAAAAGACCCAGAACCCCAAAAATTAAAACTGTTCCCCTCCACTTTGAAAGGAGAAGCTCTACGATGGTTTATGGGATTGGGAGGAGGAACTATAAACTCATGGGATGAGATGAAACAGACCTTCTTGAAAAAATACCAGGATTATTGTAGGACCAGGGACCTAAAAGATGAAATCTTTAAAATGACTGCAAAAGAAAATGAGACGTTAGAAGAATATGTTGAAAGATTCCAATATAATTTAAAAAGGTCTCCTTATGGAACATTACCAAGTGAGGTGCTTAAAGACACTTCGATAAAAGGAATGAAAGATGAATGGGTATATACATTAAATTTAATGGGGAAGGGTGTCATTTATCAAGAAACTTATGATAACATCATTCTATTGTGCATCAGGTGCTCACGAGGAAGTACACGGACCAGATCAGGAATGCAAACTTCCCTCACCATAAATAGCAACATTACCAGTGGGGGTGTTGCACGAGATGAAGTTGGTAATCTCTTAAAAAATTTCAAAACAAATATTATGAGCACTTTGACTACACAATTGGATGTATTGCAAGACAAATAGAAACAAGCACAAGAAGAGAATACTTTGGCCATATTTTTCCACAGATGCAGAAAAAAACATGGTCCAAGGGAATTTCCTTTAGATGTGGTTCAGGTTTGCGCTATTTGGGCCAAGGATCATGCAATGGATCAATGCCCATCACTCCCTAGACTGAAAGTTGTCTTTAGAGAAGCGGAAGAGGAAACATAACCATTACATCTAATGGCTCAGCGTTGTCAATGGCAGGCTCGGCCTCCAAATACACTCTAGGACCCCTCCTCTTTCTTTTCTGAATAGTATAATCAACAAAAAAAAATTGGTAATGCATGGTAGGTCCAACCGTTTACTAATTAGAACTGGCATCCCCAACAATACCCACCTGCAAATCCCACTTGGCCAAATCAGCCCGCTGCAAATCCCATCTGGCAGAATCAACCAACTACAAGTTCCGCCTAGCCTAACTCACAATACCCCACCCCATCCTGGAAAAACTCAAATAACAGCCCCTACCTTTCACAGTGGCCCAATAATACTGCCCAAAACCCAAATTGGCAGCGCCCCATGGGGATAAATAATCAACCCATGGGGATGGCCCCTCAAACCCAACCCATGGTGCAAGCTCCACTCCAACTACCCCAAAACCCTCAATCGCAATTGCGCCCTCAATTACCAGCCCAACCCCACCCAAATCCTAATAATAGACCGACTCAGCTCGTCTAGATTATGGAAAATGGAGAAGGGGAAACCAACTCAGTAGGGTGCAACGAAATCCGGTTGAGATCGGGGTGTATAATCTCTCCTGAAGAAAATAATGTTTTCCAAGAGCAGGAGAATGAAAATAACAAACAACCAACAATAACACCCTCGACTGTGGTAATAACAGAAGAAATCAAGCAGGGGGGAAACACAGTTGAGTCACAGGATCCTGATAAGGATGCAACTCCTTCCCCTTTGTTCCCCGAAAGATTGATGATAGAAAAACCTATCGTGTATCCCAACTTTGACATTATAGGGGAACTCAAGAATTTATATGTCAAGATCCCACTCCTGCAGGCTCTGCAAGACATTCCAATTTATGCAAAGATGATCAAGGAACTATGTGGGAGGAAGCTTGTTACAAAAATTAAAAATTCATCATCAACAGTTCGCATAGTAGGAACCCCGTCTGATCTAATTCTAGGTATACAAGAACCAGTCAAATATGCAGATCCAGGGAACCCCATAGTAACAGTTCAGATCCAAGGCTATTTTTTTCCAAACACACTAGTTGATTTGGGGGCGGCCATCAATATCCTAACTATGGAAACCTGCAACACCCTGGGTTTTGACTCCTTCGAACCCACCCCAATTATGTTACAATTTTTTGCACAATCATTGGTTAGACTAGTCGGTACACTACATGATATAGTAATCTCAGTCGACTCTTGGGAATATCCAACGGATTTCCTCATCATTAACCCAAGAAGTGGACTCGAAGGGCATCCATTGATACTAGGCAGACCATGGCTCGCAATAGATGATGCATACATAGGATGTCGAACGGTTAATATGACAATTTCTAAAGGAGGTGTCACAAAAAATCTCATCTTATATCCTCTAGCCAAGCCAATCCTGACTTTCATATATCCACAATTGCCACCACCACAATATCCAGAAAAGGATTTATGAGCCCCTCTCACGCTAGAAGAAGCTCTCGGACTCAAGAACCAGCTAGAGGATGACGTAATCAGTGGGTTTATTAACAACCCAGCCATCGTGGGTAATCCAACCTGCCAGATGCTCCAAGTTGTTCTAGACTGTGAAGCACGGGGAGACTCACTGGAAGATTTAATGGAACAAAAAATCCTGACTACCATCGTTCATAATACAAAATTTGTTGAGATTGCACTAGGGAGGTGTCTGAACATTAATGCCAATTTAGATGAGCAACAACAACAAAATCTAATTCAAGTCCTCTCTAAATACCAGCAAGATTTTTCCTGGAAGTAATCTGACATGAAAGGTATTGATCTACAACTCTGCACACACCACATTTATATTGAGAAAGATGCTCGACCTATCCGACAGCCGCAGAGAAGACTGAATCCCCACCTCAGGGATATTGTTAAAGAAGAATTACAAAAGTTGTTGGACGTAGATTTTATATAACCTATCTTAGATAGTCGATAGGTTTCCCCATTAGTGACCATTCCCAAGAAAAATGGGGAATGGTGAATCTGTGTCGACTACAAGGAACTTAACAAATCCACTCAAAAGGAACACTTCCCTTTACCTTTCATTGATCAGGTCCTGGATACTTTGGTAGGGAAGAAATTATTTTCTTTCCTAGACAGTTTTAGTGGCTACAGTCAGATCCAGATTGCCCCAGAAGATCAAGATAAAACTACATTCACATGCCCCTGGGGTACCTTTGCATACAGAGTATTTTCCTTTGGACTTTGTAACGCTCCAACCACATTCCATAGGGCCATCTTGAGCATATTCAACGATTTGATCAGTGAAGTGCTTGAAGTTTACATGGATGATTTCACTCCTTATGGTGATGACTTCGATCAAGCACTGAATAATATGGAGAAGGTACTAGAACAATGAATTGCTACCAAGTTATGTTTAAGCTACGAAAATGTCACATGATGATGACGGAAGGTGTGGTACTAGGGAATTAAATTTCTACAGATGGAATTAGTGTAGATCTAGCAAAAATAGAGGTAATCCTTAATTTACCTACACCACACACACAAACTGAGGTATGTAGTTTCCTTGGCGCTTCAGGATATTATCGCAAATTTATGGAAAAACTTGCAAGAACCGTTGCACCTTTACATTCTTTGACTGGTAATGTGGAGTTCTAGTGGTCTGACAAGTGTGATGTGGCATTTGTAGGACTCAAGAAGATGATCTCGACAACACTGGTGTTGAGGGGACCAAATTGGAAAATACCATTTCACATCTCCATCGATGCATCAGATATTGCCATAGGCGTTGTCCTTGGACAGGAATAAGACAAGAAACCCTACGCCATATATTTTATTAGCAAGAATATTTCTCCAGTTGAACTTAATTATACAGTAACAGAAAAAAAAAAAAAAAAAAATTAGTTGTTATACATGCCATCAATAAATTTCGTCATTATATAACAAGCTATCCAATTATTCTGTATATTGATCATTCTGATATTAAATATCTAGCTAATAAACTGATTACTAATGGATGAGTCATTCCATGGTTATTACTATTGTAGGAATTTGACATCACCATCAAAGATTGACCCAGGAGAGAAAATCATGTCACAGACTTCCTGTCCCGCATACCCAAAACAGATGACTCCTTAACAGTTGAAGAACAATTTCCAGATGAGCATCTGGTTACCGTCACCACAAATCCACCTTGGTATGCTGATGTGGAAAATTATTTGGCAGCGGGAAAATTACCGGCACATCTATCATCAAGGGAAAGAAAACTTATCGTCCAACGTAGTGCATGATTCACTTGGATCGGTGGATATCTCTTCCACATAGGATCTTATCTCCAGATCCGCAAATGCGTACGAGATGACGAAATCTATGAAATACTGAAGGCAGGACATGATGAGCCCTGTGGTGGGAATTTTGCAGACCGTAGGACTGGACACAAAATTTTACATATGGGATATTATTGGCCCTCAATATTCATAGATGTGAAGAAATACGTCCAGACCTGTGACAGTTGTCAGTAGATGGGAAAACCAGGTCCGGCTGATGAAATTCCCTTGAAAGCACAAGTAGTCGCAGAACCATTTGAAAGATGGGCACTAGACATCATCGGCCCATTCAATCCAAAGTCAAATCAGAAGGCCTATATTCTCATTGAAACAGACTACATGACCAAATGGGTAGAGGAAGAAGCCTTACCAAATGCAACAGAAGAACTAGTCATCAAATTTCTTTTCAAATTATTTGTATGCTATGGACTACCCAGAGAAGTAATCACTGATGGGGGGTCACAATTTACAGGTAACAGAATCACCACTACCCTGGACAATTATCATATTAATCACAAAGTTACTTCTCCATACCACCCACAGGCAAACGAGCAAGTAGAAAGCACCAATAAAGTCCTGGAGGCAATCTTGACAAAGACTGTCTCAACAAACCGATAGAATTGGGCTACTGAGCTCCCAAATGCCTTATGGGATTATCGTACAACATGGCATAACACCATTGGCTACTCTCCTTATCACCTATTCTATGGTAAAGATCCCATCTTCCCAATCGAGTTTGAGATCAATACCCTAAGGATGGCCCAGGAAATTGTACTGGATCTTACAAAAGCACATAAACAACGCCTTCAGTGACTCAACATGTTGGATGAAGCATGCCTATATGTTGTGGAGCGCACAGCTGTTATTCAGCAACAAAGAGCGTCCTGGCACGAAAAACACATCAAGAAGAGATCATGCAAGAGAGGTGATTGGGCGCTTCTCTATGATTCCATATTTCAGGATTTCCCGGGAAAATTACAGACATGGTGGTTGGGACCATATGAAATTAACGAAGTCCATGATAATGGCATGGTCACTTCAAGTACCATCGACAGGTTTGGATCTCCATTTATGATCAATGGACACCGGGTACAACTCTACCATCAACTGACCTGAAAAGAATCTCTCTACCAGGAAGTAAGTAAGGACCCTACCATTCAGATTTTGGCTGGCTGGGAAGGTAACCCAGCCACTCCAACTCCATAAATGATGAATTTTGTTGACACTGTACATACTATATATAGTTTTTTTATATAGATCTAATTGATTTGTTAGTTTTTCGTTTTAGTTTTATGAAAGTCACTTGGGAAATAGGAACTAGGGAAGATAATTGTAATGAACACAATTAGCACTCTTTTATGTTCTATACTCCTGCTTTATCTTATCACACGGACCCTATCTTTCATAGAAAAATGAATATGTCATGCTCTGCAGCAGTGATCGGGCAACTATAATGAACTCATGACATTAACAGACCATCCAATACTTAATTCTGAAATAAACTGACCCATAACAATTGAATGAATTTAGTTGATGACTAATCAGCCTTAGATTCAAGAAAAAATACATTTTCATGGGGGGTTTCCAAAATTACCTATTCAGATGGTTAAAAAAATTAACAGATGTCATCCCCTGTTGCGATTGTTGTTCCTTGAGTGTAGTTGTTGTTCATTTGAATGGAACAACTGTTGTTCCCTTCGCACGATTGTTGTTCCTTTGAGTATCGTTGTTGTTCATTTAAATGGAACAACTATCGTTCCCTTCGCACGATTGTTGTTCCTTTGAGTATCATTGTTGTTCATTTGAACGGAACAATTGTTGTTCCCTTCGCATGATTTTTGTTCCTTTGAGTATCATTGTTGTTCATTTGAATGGAACAACTTTTGATCCCTTCACGCGATTGTTTTTCCTTTTGCGTTGTCGTTCCTTTCCTTCATGTTGTTAAAACGTTAGCCATTCCTTTGGGGTACGACTTTCACTAAATAATTTTCACCAGAATTATTTCTAATTATCATCACAACGATCTGTCATTATTTTGTGGACTATCTCCCATACCTTATCAAACTGTTTTTGGATTAATTTCTTCAAAATATCTTAAACCTTGTTCATAATCTGTAACCACCATAATTCATTTATTTTCCCTATATACATACAAATATACTTGAATGATATTTCTCCTTCATATTATAATAAGGAGTGTTAAGAACACTTTTACTTGGCATCCTTACACTTCTTTACGTCATCCCTTACTCTTAAGGAGTAGATGAGCCTCCCTTAATAGAGCCCTAAAAAAAATATATATATATATATATATAAGTAATAAACTTCTCCCACAAAGAATAGGGGGTCTCATCACAAGCCAACCTACCATGATCATAGGATAATAATGTAAGTGACATTCCCACTATGGCTACCACACCAGGGCAATGGCCTTTGACATTTTTTTCGTCAAAGGACAAGGGATCTCATCACGAGCTCGCTTGTTCACTTGAGTTACAATCTAGTGAGTGGCATTATCATCATCTAGATACCAAACTAGGATAGTGGTATTTTTGGGAAAAGATGATTCAAATATTTATTAAGGATACAGGCTCATCTATGGGTTAAAAGGAAACCCTGTCAAGGCTATGGAGGCCTGCTGGCAGCAGTGGCTTTGCCTGTGGTATGGAAGTTTACCTTAAAAACACCAAGTTTCTATGTGTCTCTATATTTCTTTTACTCAATAACGGGGCTATCATTTCGGTTATACTCAATAACTCGGGAAAAGTAACAACATTATGATATGTGGAATATTTTTAAATGAACAGATTTAATTTATTCATTTTATTTATCCTTAAAAACATTTTTGATCATAGGTACAATAAATTCGAATTTCCCACGAAAGAGGAATATCGTTTATGATTATCGTTAAATATGATTTTTGAAAATTATACATGATTGGTCCCCATCGGCGGCGACGGTGCAATTATTACCTCTCACCAAAAATACCTACACTCATTACATTAGCCTATGCTAACGGTCGAGGTCAACCTCTAAATTAATGAGGGGAGTGGATGCTCGACACATTTTCCGATAAGATAGTAATGATTGTAATAAATGGAAGACCCACATTTTTATACACATTTTGTTCTCTGACATTTTCTATTTTTGGTAATATTTCCTCCAAGATAGTCTAACCAAGTATGCAACCAGAAACGATAATCATTCTCATTTTCTCACAAAAATATGGGTGGTCGAAGTGTGCATAGGGAGCCAACATTACTACAGGTAACAGAGTAGGCAAGAGAAATCCTACATCATCTGGGGTGGACAGAGTACTTCAACCGGTTGCAAGGATATGATACGAACATCACGCTTGAATTCTTTCAGAACTTGCAGGGAGAAATATCCATGGTTCGAGACATACAAATTCCAGTTACTCCAAAAATCATAGAAGAGGTTACAGGTCTCCCTAACATGGGAATTCAATGGACAGGAAGATATAAAGCACTCAAAGAAGCTGTAGAATCTTTCGTAGACCCAAGAGAAGAATTGGATAAAAAGGGAAAGGGACTTAACCCCATCTCTCTCAGCGAACCATGGAAAGAACTGGTAGGGGTAATTCATAGGTACATCACATGTGATGGACGATACGATGTAATCCGACCATGCCACCTCAAACTGCTAGCGGTACTCAAACAACGGTTAGTAATACCATTTTTTCTAAATGCCATGTTACATGACGTTTCCATAAGAACATAGAAGGCCAAGGATCCTATTACTATCATCATCCACCATGGATTAGTTAAATTGATAGTAAATAATTCCCTGAGTCAAACTCAATTAACCTAGGGTAATCTTATCGAGGCCAATAGACCTCTACAACTGGAACAACCTGAATTATATCATGAAGACCCACCACAGGAAATTGAAGAGATACAGGAAGGGGAGGCCACTACCCAAATAGAAATTCCACCTCCTCAACCTGAATTCGAGGTAGACCCTGTCCAAATTACAGATACTCAGACCTCACAAGCAGAAGCATTAACGAGAAAGAGGAAAAGAGAAACGGTTACTCGTAAATACCCCATTGAGAGGAAGAGGAGAAGCAGACGGACAAGAAAGCATGAAGAAATTCAGGAAATGACTGAAGAAATTAAATACATTACAGAACAGTCCTTATAGGAAAATGTTCAAGAAATTGAGCAAGAAGAACAAACCTCACAAGGCAACAATCAAGAAGACACCCAATCAGCATTGGAGCACCTGACAGAATAATTTTTGAAAATCTATGAGGTAGAAATAGCTCGGGTTTTAGGGAGCTTAGGTACCTCAATTGACAGAGACACAAATAAACCATAAGAATAACAAGAACAAGCCTCTTCTTCAAAACCTATTGAAGACTATCCTAATATTGAAATGCAATTCCTAGAGGACGCAGCACAGGAAGAACCTCATCCTGAGGTAAGAAGCCCTCTTGGACAGATAAAGAATTTGGAAGGAATAGAGGAACAGCCACCTGCTGACTAGGATGAAGAAGACCTTGAGACCCCTCACAAACAAAAATCAGGCAAAATCCATAGGAGAATTAGAAAGCTAAAAAAGGAAAACAAGTTGTTGAAGAGAAGGGCTAAAAAGGTTGAAGTATTAAAGCATAAGGTTGGAAAACTCAGGGAAATTATTAAAGAATTAAGAAAGAAACTAGAACAAACAGATAAGGCCCACAAAAGAAAGAAAAAAAAAGGCCCAGATTGCAAGGAAGAAACCCTCTTCCTAAAAGAGCAGTCACTACAAACTCTGTGGGGACATCGACAGACCTTGAATAAATAATAGTAGAAGAAGTAGTAGCTTAGAATGTGGAAGTAATTCCTTTAGAAACATGAGAAATGATGTCAGCTACAGAAACAATTGATGCTGAGGTGCAGATAGATACCCCATTCTCAGAGGAAACAACTCAATTCCTTGAGTAGGATTCTACCATTAGGAGACTGGAGGAAGAATTGATGTAGTTCCAACAAAGCTTGATCCAAAATAGAAATCAAATAATGACTATGACAGAGCATCAAGCATCTCAGTCTCGGGAACATAGCGCCATCATTGATAGACTGGAAGAAGAGATGATGCAAGCCCATCAAGCATTAACTCAATCCAAAGATAAGATGGGCGCTATGGAAGAGTATCAAGCATCCCAATCTCATAAACAGAGTGTCGTCATTAATATGCTAAAGGCAGAGCTGGTACAATCCCAACAAGAACTGACTCAAACCAGGGATGAGATGGTTTCTATGGCTGAACATCAAAGAATTGTTAAACAATTAAGATCCATGGAGGAAATAGAGCATGAGACTTATGCTGAGTTAACCAAAGATCAGGAAAAGACAAAGAAAATACAAAACCAATTTGAAAAATCTTTGGAGAAAATCAAAGAGATTTGTGATGTTTACTCTGATGAAATCGATTGCAGAGCTCCTGCCACCAATTATACTTTATTCTTGATGGAAATTTACCTGTTGTTGAGAGTGAAATCCATCAGAGAAGGTAAACCGATTACATTTTCCACTGTACATGAGTTTATTTCATGTTTTAGAGAGTAAGGTACAATACTTTATGTGTGAATTATACTTCCATAACTTCATTTTGGAAGATGACAGAAAAGATAACCCTAGTCCCTTTATTGGGGACATATAGTTTCAGGAATTCCTGTTCTTCACTAAGAACCAAGTCAGATGGGGAAAATCTCACAAGAATTTTATAAAGAGAGAAACTGGGCTAGATCTCTGGATCAGAGGGGAGCCTCCAAAATCTTTCCTAGCCATTATGCGACATAGAACCTTCATGAAAATGGGAGGGGTCGTGGACTCTTTAGCCCCTATCCATAGACAAGTTATACAATCAGGCATCATATATTTTAGAGAACTCAAAGAAGAAGCTCTTGTTGCTTCCCAGTTGAGATGGGATGCATCCTCTAATGAAGTCAAAAGTAGGGAACCCTTTGGTTTCAGGAATTTCTTTGCAGCTACCTTCATAATGGAAAGGTATTCCAGAATTCTCCAGGAGGAAGGACATTCTTGGATTGGGTTTTGTAGTGTACCCTTTTCACTACCGAGGCTTTCAAAACTCTCGAACAGCCAATCTGTACATGGACTTTTACATAAAACATACAGAATTGTATAATCACATGCGTAACAGCAAAGAGATACATTTTAATTCTCAGAATAAACATATAGTTACTGCTATAATTAGATAATCCATAGCTTTCAACAGTAATTCATTTACATAGCGGAAAACATGATAACAGATCCAGTACAGTCATGATAAAATGTGGTAAAAATATAATTAAACACTTATCTTGTGACAGTGGAGAAATCCACCAACCAAATGCAGGCCTTCCACGAACCTCCCAGCCGTAGACTGCACTGCTCCTCAACTCAACAGTGGGTCACCCCCGAGCTGGGAATGAGCTCCACCCTAGGGAAAGGAATCCAGACTCAGGCTGAGGTTACAGGGAATTCAGTCACACACAACCACCAGGAAGAATGCTCTCCCAGGAATCTCCCATGCTCACTGCCCACAGACCCTCATTCCCCACATGCCTGTTCCACCCCAGGAGAGTGCACCTTCTTTGTCACCTGGACAGTCCTTCGGCTGCTAGTCTCCCTTACCTTGGGTTATAGGAACAGACCGGACCGGAAGTCTTCAGGTTCTATGGCAGCTATAGGGTTCCTTCCAAGAGCTCTCTCCTTCCTCTGCGCACTCTCTCACCTGGAGGGAGTCGCCCACAGGCCAACAAGCCTCACGTAGTCCAGAACTGCACGCCACAACAAACACAGGGAAAATGGACATAGGCTTCCCAAGAACCAGTTCAGCAGTCACAAGATGTTCTCTCGGTCAAGATTTCAGAATAGGGCTCCACGCACAAGATCGCTCAGCTTTTCCTGGGCAAACAGAGACTCTTCCCCGAAATTGACATGGACATTTCTTTCAGGGAATGCACACACTGGTTTTCTCTCACAGACAGACTCCACGCCTCTGAACAAGGGTAAACACGCATTCTCCAGCACCCAACATAGGCTTCCTCTCTATAACAGACATACACGAGGTCTCTTGCAGATTGGCTCATACGGCTCCTGCTCAGGGCAGTCGGGTCGAATGGAATGGGAGCCCCCCCCCACGGCTGTTCCTTTCTGTTTTATTTGCATGCGTCAGGGTGGACATTTGTCACCCTGGGAACTGCATGCGTTCCATCTACATGCCTCCCTATACACGCCTTTCCTTTTTTCTAGGAACTTAGGATAAAATAATATGCACATGGATTTTTTAGGAAATAATATTAAATATTATTCTAGGCCTAAGACCCTAGGCTTAGCCCCTAGGCTTAGCCCCTAGGCTCAACACTCGGCCCCTTTCCCACCTTCCAGCCCCTAGTTCCTTGCCCACTCTGTGGACGCTCAGTCCCCCTTCACTCATTCATCGTGGTCGGTCTGCACCTGGCGGTGTTTATATTTTATTGATTATTTTGCATACATACAAGTACAACAGCAGGCTCCTGGCCCTCAAACACTTATGCTTCCTGGCCTAACAAACACATAAGCCTTCCAGCTTATACAAAACTTGGTTCACCAGCCTATAGAGCACATTTACAATTCATTGCATATATCATGATCTGTAACGGGGCTCGGCCTTGGGGACACTACAATCCCCCTCCCCTTATTTT
>ML785884.1:431172-447108 GCA_009831015.1 Picea engelmannii
GGTACTATGGAAAACAAATTGGAGTTGTCTACATCTTCACGAGTACACCCAGTTTTCCATGTTTCATGCTTAAAGAAGGTTATAGGCGACAAGATCCCAGTTCAAACTATATTGTCAGAACTTGACGAGGAAGGAAAAATCATATTGGATCTTGAAGCCATCACTGACACAAGAATTCGCCAGCTAAAGAATAGATCCATTTCAGAGTATCTCATTATATGGAGGAAACTATCGGCTGAAGATTCCACTTGGGAAGATGAGTCTTTTATACAAAAGAATCCAGAGTTACTCAAGTGTTGCGGACAACACTTGTCTCAAGGGGAGCGGCATGTTAAGCCCTAATATTGGCTCATTACCCCTTAATTGGGGCATATTACATTAGTAATGTTATTTTATTTATGTCGGCTTCATTCCATTAGTTGTAATTATAACTCCTAGTCTCCTATATATTTGCGTACAGAAGATAGACATTTCTCTCAAGTGTTAATGATTGTTGTTCCAACTTCCATTACTGTATTTTGCTACTTGACAGTTCCTCACATTTTCATACGCATTGTCCCTTTTACTTAGATTCGCATTTGTTGTTCCTTTCAATTAAGTTACATTTGTCGTTCCTTTCAATTAAAGTTATAATTGTTTTTCCTTTCAGTTAAGTTACATTTGTTGTCCCTTTTGATTATATTACAATTGTTGTTTATTTCCACAGATGGACTAATTTGTTATTTCCTTTCCAACAATTTGATTCATAGTTGATAGTTAATTCTGCAAGTCTTTACTTAGATTCAATTACTGCTTTTTAGTTAAATGAATTCAACATATTAGTTAGTTCATTTTCATTCGTAGCATGTTAGTAATCAGATTTCAATTTCGTTAAGTAAGATCTTAGTCTCAGAATCTTTAATGAACATTTGAGGAACTTGATTGTGGATCAACTTAGGTTTTCTTTAACTACAAGATTTTAGCCTCTACGAGCTATCTGCATAGACTTTGCTAATATTCTTGAGCTAAAAGACGAATCCTCGGGTTGATAAATTAATGTTAAACTAAGGTTGTTTTTAGACATCTTTAAAGCCCAACAGCCGTCAAACTCTAACTTCGTCTATAGTTTGATTATGGTGAGCCAAAAAAACACTATTTAGGGGCCCAAAACGGCCTTGGAAGTACAACAAGATGTGATGACATGAAAACATAAAAAATAAGTCAGTTGGATTAGGTGGGAGGCCACCAATATCCATGTGGAATATGTGTAGGGATTCAGACAACCTAGGAAGTGTATAACCCACAATTACAACGAAGTACAGAATAATGTGTTGTACTAAAAACTGACAAGAGGAGCCAATTGGAACAAGTGGGTGGGCACCAATATCCACCTGTATCAATCCTCCCCCCTTAGGAAGCAATGGTATCCATTGCGTTGAGTGCCCAGGTAAGAGGGGAAATCATTTTCTGAATCTAAATCTTGGTGAGCTCTGTGCTTTGTTGGAGAAGTTGTGTTGCTTGGTCTGTGGAAGACAACATGCCTGTTGCTGATAGGGTTGAATATTCTCCACCAATCTATTGTCTCTAGGTTTGACAGGGCATTGTGTAGGCACGATTGTAGGTGAAGAATTTTGTTTTTTACTGGATAGAAGGTGTTGATGCTACAGTGGTTGTAGCGGTCTCTTGTGCATCCTTTGAATAGAATGTGAAGAGGATAAATTTTGCAGTATGAGAGATTACCTTGCGACACTGTTTTGGTGGAGCAGTAGTCAGAACTACCTCTGGTATCCTATGGAGTCGACTTTCCAGAGTAATAATGAAACTATGGGGTCTAGACTCATAGACAACATGACGTCTCCACATATATGGTTGGCCCAAAATAACATCACAAACACCAAGAGGGGAAACATCACACACTACCTCATCCTTGAAGGGATGGATGCCATAGGACAGGAAACACTGATGGCTGGCATGGATATCTCGTCCCTGGTGAAGCCACCCAATGTTGTATGATTGCGGGTGTGATGTTTTCGACAACCCCAACTGTTTGACGGCCTTAGCTGAGATGAGTCTCTTCTAGTTGTCGTTATAAACAATGAAATGCAATGAGGTCCCCTTCACCCACACATGTGAATGGAAGAGGCTCTCCCATTCTTATGTATCTATTTATTCTTCTGGTTGAATTATTTTGGTCGTGATAGTAGCATTGGGGTATGCGTCGATGATCTATCTGTTTTCAATATTTTTTAGATTAGATTCTGAATCAGGGTTCGGCTCCATATCTTTGACCTTGGCCACCAATCACTGTTTCAAGCGATATTCATTAGTGTTGTGCCAAGGGATTTTGTGGAAGTCACACCACTTCCTAGTGACATTCTTCATCTTCCCTTTAATATTTTTGTCCCATGTCTTGGATTGGTTGTCTAGAGGTTGTTGGTTAGGGTCGTCTTTACCATGATTTTGTTGTGGCGGATTTGCGGACCCGAATTCCCATTTGTTCTGGTGCCTAAATTTCTGCTCGATTTTGATAGCATATCGATAGACAACTCCCAATGATGAGATGTTTAGGAAATCCATTTCGGTTTGGATGTACCTATGCAGAGCCCCGCGATATTTCAGAACCAGATGTCACTCAGAGTCTTTGATACCCATCTTGATGCGTAATATATGGAAAGTATTTGTGAACTCCGACAATGTTTCGATCTTCTCTTTCCACAGTGTGGTCCATCTCATGCACTGGTCTTCATAGTTGTCAACAGGATAATAATGTTCTTTGACCGCATCCACAAAAAAATTCCAAGTGGGCTTGGCCCCATATATTCCATGTTCCTCTGTGGAACTTTGCTCCCAGTAAGTTTCCCACCAACTTTATCTATGAGAAGAGAGGTGCAGCTACGCTCATTCACAAGAATATGATTACAATGAGGCTCTAAAGGCCTTTTTATGATAAACAGGAATGCTAAAACCCTAGACATCCAAAAACCTAACCCTAGGATATGAAACGCCAAAAGTCATGTGGGCCCCGTTTGGGTAAGTTATTACATTAACTTCTTGGGGTCGTAACTTTTTCATACGATCTTTGTTTTAGGCGCGTGATATCCTGTTGGAAAGGTCTTTTCGATAACTACGCATTACACTGTCAAACTATGACTCTGTCTATAGTTTGACTCTGGTGAGCCAAAAAAAACTATTTAGGGGCCCAAAACGGCCCTAGAAGTATAAAAAGATGTGTTGACATGAAAACATACAAAATAAGTCAGTTGGATTAGGTGGGAGGCCACCAGTATCCACCTGGAAGATGTGTAGGTCTTCAGACAACCCCGAAAGTGTAGAACCCACAATTACAAAGAAGTACAGAAGAACGTGTTGTACTAAAAACTGACAAGAGGAGCCAGCTAGAACAGATGGGTGGCCACCAATATCCACCTGGATCATAACTTTTAGCGTTTCATCTCCTAGGGTTAGGTTTTTGGATGTCTAGGATTTTGGAATTCATGAGTAATGTTAAAAATACCCCTAGAGCCTCATTGTAATCATTATGGTCAAATGGATGCGTGTAGAAGCCACATCTCTTCTCAAAGATAGCTACCACCATTCGAGCAAGTTGTTTGTGTTCTGTAGTTTTAAGGTTTTAGCCTATTTTCTTTATTCAATAGAAGTTATTTTTCACTAGATATATGTTGTTTTTCTCTGTATCTTTGTGTTATGGTATTCAATCTATTATTCATTTCATTCCGCTCATAAATCTGGATCAATAAACAATGAGAAAACAAAGTTTATGTTAATAAAGTCATAAAAATATCACTTACACTAATTTTGTGTATGAAAATAACAACTTAGAGGAAGTTACTTCATACAAATTTCTTGGATTCAACCTTCATCGTAGGCCTAACTAGAGCTATAGCATTGAAAAAAAGTTTAATGACATATGGAAAACCTATTTTGGTCTTGAAAATAATTGTAAATCAAAATATTTTTGGTTATGGGAAAAAAAGAAGCTCCTCTTCAAGAATCTCATCACTCATATATATAATATGGATGTGAAATTTGGGGCTGCAACATCCCTAGAGAATCGTGGAGGAAGATTCAGAAAATATGGAAGTGTTTTATAAATTTATATTCTTATAATTAAAATCAATACGCCCTACCCTATCCTCCTCATAGAAGTTGATATTTCCCCAATTGAGAGTATTACTATGAATAGGTACCTAATGTACACACACAAGACGACTAACATGAAAGACAAAATGATTCCTAATATTCCTTCAGATTCCAATCAAAGTCACGTGTGACTTAAGAGGGGATGGCATAAATATTCCAAGTCATGGCTAAATCATTGGAGAAGATTGATATTCAAAATATTCAAAATATTGATATCGTTAAATTTAAGGACAAAATTGTGCCGTGATCATGAAATAGAGGAAAAGATAAAAATAAGATATTAAAGAGAGTAGGAAGAACTAAACACAAAATCAAAACAATACATAACAACAAAGAGAAGGGAAATGAATACACAACTCAATTGAAACTGAGACAATGCATAATGGGTTTGATTGATGTGAATTTATAGAAAAATGTACATGCAGCAGGTCTATCTTGAAGCCTCCAGAGCTTCTGGCGGTTTCTTGAAGTTTCTTGATATTTTATGCAATCTATCGTCTCTGCCAACTACCACATTTAATTTGGCTTCTAGATGTATTCTCACCGCCTATACTAATAAACACTACAGCTTAATTAATATTTGTTTTAACACTCCCCCTTAATTCTTATTAGGATTAACATACACTTATTAAGGGGATACTTCTTTAAGTCCTATCATGCTTCTGAACTTTACAAACTTTACAGTACTCAAGGCTTTAGTAAATATATCAGCAACTTGATCTTTTGTTCTACAATATTTCAACATGATGTTTCCTTTTTGTGTTTTTTCTCGAACATAATGATGATGGATTTTAATATGCTTGGTCCTTGCATGAAAGATTGGATTCTTTGTTAATTGTATTGTGCTTTGATTATCACAATAAATAGTTGTAGCTTATGTTTGAGGATGATTCAATTCAACAAGAATACCTCTTAGCCATGTAGCTTATTGTGTTGCATCTGTTGCTCCTTTATATTCATCTTTTGTTGATGATAAAGAGATTGTAGCTTGCTTCTTGCTACTCCATGAGATTGCTCCCAAATCAAGATAAAAGATATATCCAGAAGTTGATTTTCTATCATCAGTATTTCTTGGCTAATCAGAGTCTTTATATCCCGCAAGTTGAACATTACCACCATTTTGATATTCAAGTCCAAGCTTATAAGTTCCTTTGATGTATATAAGTATTCTTTTAGCTGCATTCCAATGTTCAAGATGAGGATCAGACATAAATCTAGAAACCATTCCAACTGCATATGCAATATCTAGTCTCATGGCTGTTAGATAGAGAAAAATTCCAACCAAATGTCTATATAGTGTACCATCAATTTTTTCTGAAATAGAGTTGCTTCTTAACTTGGTCCCTGCATCAATTGGAGTTGGAGCTGACTTACAATTCTCCATTTTGAACTTCTTCAACAGATCAAATGCATATTTTGGTTGTGATAGAAGAATTCTATATTTTTCTTGCCAAACCTGGATGCCAAGAAAATAATGTAATAACCTTAAGTCGGTGATATCAAAAGCCTTCTTTAGTTACTTCTTGAAGTCATATACCTGACTTAAAATGCTTCCTATAATGATCAAGTCATCTACATATAGGACAACCATTATGATATCACCATTGCAATTTTTGACATAAAGATCAGGATCGTAAGGACTTCTTTTGAATCCATCATTCAAGAAGTACTGATTAATTTTGGAGTACCATGCTCTTGGAGCCTGCTTTAACCCATACAATGATTTTTTAAGCTTACAAACAATATTTTCTTGACCAACCTTTATAAAACCTGGTGGTCATTTCATATAAATTTCTTCAAGTAAATCACCATGCAGAAAAACACTTTTTACATCCATTTGATGAATTTCCCAACCAAATTTTGCAGCTAGAGAAACTACAATGCGAATTGTAGCCATTTCAGCAAAAGGAGCAAATGTTTCAGTATAGTCAATACCTTATTTTTGTGAGAATCCTTTTGCAACCAATCTAGCCTTATGCTTCTCGATTGCTCCATTAGATGTGAACTTTGTCCTATATATCCATTTGCAGCCAATGAGATTTTTACCTTCTGGGAGAGGAATCAACTCGCAAGTTTGATTCTTCATTAAAGATTCATATTCATCTTTCATTGCAACATCCCATTTAGGTTTTCCTTGAGCTTCTTCAAAGACCTGTGGATCATCAACATGCATTACTCTAGTCATAAGAGCATAGTTGGCATAATTTTGTCTTGGACCTTCTTGATAAATCTCTTGAAGACTTCTTGATAAATATCTTGAACCATCTTGTGTACCTGGAGCAACAATTTCTTCTTCACAAGATTCAAAACTTTCTTCATTAGCCATTTCATCAAGATTTTCTTCACTAGTTTGGTCACTAAGAATTGATGAAGTAGGAGAAAGGGAAGAATATTTGGTAGATGATATGTATCTTTCATCAAATATTACATCTCTCCTAATGAGTATTTCATTATTTTCAGGATCATACAACATGTACGCGTTATATGTTTCACTGTAACCAACCATAATACATTTGTGACTTTTTCTATCAAGTTTCTTTCTCTTTTCATCAGGAATATGAACATAAGCATCACACCCAAAAACCTTGAAATGAATTACAGTTGGTTTTCTTCTACTCGAAGCTTCTTCAGGAGTCTTATGTTTGACAATAATTGTAGGTGTCCTATTGACAATATAAGTTGCAGTATTTATAGCTTCAGCCCAAAATTTTGGATCCATATTTCTAGCATGTAGCATACACCTAGCCATCTCCATAAGAGTCCTATTCTTCCTTTCAGTTACCCCATTTTGTTCAGGTGTATAAGGGACTGTATGTTCTCTTTTAATTCCATTATACTTACAATAATGATCAAACTCTTTGATGTTCTCTTTTAATTCCATTATACTTACAATAATGATCAAACTCTTTGTTTAGATATTCTTTTCCATTATCAGTCCTTAAAATCTTAATAGACTTTCCACTTTGTTTTTCTACAAAATCCTTAAATTCCTTGAACTTCCCAAATACCTCATCTTTTTTGTTTAGAAAATAAACCCAAATCCTTTTTCTATAGTCATCAATAAATGTTAGAACATACCTGAAACCTGAAATAGAAGGATGTTCTAATGGCCCCATGAGGTCACTATGAACCAAGTGAAGTGGAGTCTTGGCTCTCCATGATTTTCCTTTTATGAAGTATTCCATATGTTTCTTACCAGACATGCATCCTTCACAAACTCATTGCCTTTGAGAAATTTTAGGTATTCCATACACCATTTCAAACCTTTTCATCAAACTTAGACTTTTGTAATTTAAATGTCCCATCCTTTCATGCCACAACCTACTCACATTATCAACTTCTGCAACCAAAACTTTATCATTTGAGGTAAACCTTCCAAACTTATAAAGTCCATTTTCTACATATCCAGAAGCAACCACTTTATAATTACTATTAATATCTTTAATTAAGCACTTGTTCTTATAAAACTCAACCTTATAACCTTGATTTGCAATTTGAATCACAGAGAGTAAATTTGACTTAAGATGGGGAACCAACATAATATTATTGAATACTCCATCTTCAATAGAAACATTTCTAGTTCCAATCACATCTAGTGTTGTATCATCTCCAAGAAAAAATTTCTTCTTATTGCAATCATTATCTAAAATAACAAATTTCTCCTTATTATGGGACATATGCCTAGTTGCACCCAAATCTATGACCCATTCATCTTTATTTGAAACATTGGCATTAAGTGCAACATAGAGAGCATTACCTTTTTCTCTTATAGAGTTTTTATGATTTGAAAATTTAAGTTGCTTTTGTTGCATGTCCCATTGCTTTTTGTGACAATCCTTCACATAATGCCCTCGCTTCCCACAATAATGACAATTATTATTAAATCTATAATAATGCTTCTTTTCTTCAATTTGCTTTGAAAACTGGCATGTCTTATCATTGAATTTCTTAGTATATTGAGTTGATCTTCCCTTGGAGACAAGTACATGACTTTCATCATTACATGACTCCCTTTCCTTTTCTAGGCATTGCTCTTCCTGCAATAACTTGGCAATAAGATAGGACACCTACAATTGTTGTCAAACATAAGACTCCTGAAGAAGCTTGGAGTAGAAGAAAACCAACTGTAATTTGTTTCAAGGTTTTTGGGTGTGATGCTTATGTTCATATTCTTGATGAAAAGAGAAAGAAACTTGATAGAAAAATTCGCAAATGTATTATGGTTGGTTACAGTGAAACATCTTAAGTCCTATAGGTTGTATGATCCTGAAAAGAATGAAATACTCATTAGGAGAGATGTAATATTTGATGAAATATTCATACCATCTACCAAATCTTCTTAGTATATTGAGTTGATCTTCCCTTGGAGACAAGTGCATGACTTTCATCATTAGATGACTCCCTTTCCTTTGTTAGGCATTGCTCTTCTTGCAATAACTTGGCAGTAAGATTAGCTATAGAAATAGTGGGAATTTTATCGGTTGTGTCAAACCCTCTAATGAAAGGCTAATAGGAATTAGGAAGGCTCTGAAGGATGATATGGACAAACTCCTTTTCTTCCAATGTTTTTCCAAGACTCTCTAATTCATTACGCATATCTTTCAACTTGGTTAGATGAGGTGCAATTTATTGATTATTAGACAACCTCAAATTATGTAAACCACTAGTAAGATTTAAGATCCATGATTCACTTGTATTATGATACAATTGCTTAAGTACCTTCCATATTTCAGTGCCTTCTCTTAAATTTTTAATTTCTGTAAATACTTCATCAGACACACAAATTTTAATATATGCACCAACTTCCTTATTTCTTTGATCCCATTTTTCAAGAGCCTTTTATTCAGTAGGAGGGCCCTCTTTCCCACTAACCAAATCATATTGCTTCCTCATTGTTAAAAATGGCTCTATTTTATGCACCCAATCATTATAGTTTTTCCCATTTAAATTAATTTATGGAATTATACCCATGTTAATGGCCATTTTATTAATGAAAAAATACTCCCACACAGAATTTATCCCTTATTGACACAATATCCCACACACAAAAATTATCCCTTCTTCACACAATAGCACAAAAAATAACATTGAAAATATATCTTCCTACTCTTTTAAATTTCCTTATTATTATTTTAAAAAGAGACTCTCAGAACTCGAGAACCAAATGGTTAACCCCAAAAAAAATTCATTAAATTTTTGTGATTTGAGAATAAAGCTCACCCTCCTTGTGGCAACTTCCTCACCCCAACGCAACCTCCTTCACCAATCAATCCCATCTTCTGGATTCTACATCACGAGATTTTCTCTACATCTATGCTGCTAGCACAATAATTCGATTCGAGCCTGGCAACAAACAACAATTCATTTGACAGCACCTCCAGCAGGCAACACTTCAAGCAAACACACAATTCAATCTTCAGGAAACGAGAGAGCAAAAGGAACAAAACTCATCTCAACAAACAACCCAGTATCAGCATCGCTCTGATACCATGAAGATAGCAAGAAGAACTGAACACAACATCAAAACAACACAGAACAACACAGAGAAAGGAAATAAATACAATACTCAACTGAAACTGAGAAAATGCAGAATGGGTTTGATTGATGTGAATTTATAGAAAAATTTACATGCAACGGGTCTATCTCGAAGCCTCCAGAGCTTCCGGCGGTTTCTTGAAGTTTCTTGATATTTTTTGCAGTCCGTCGTCTCTGCCAACTACCACATTTAATTCGGCTTCTAGATGTCTTCTCACCGCCTATACTAATAAACATTACAGCTTAATTAATCTATGTTTTAACAGATACTATGAAGAGGTCATTAACCCCAAACTAGAAGATCAAAAGTATATTTCAATTATAACTAGCTTAAAGAAGAAAATCAATATTGCTAAAATAAGAACAAACGCTCATGAGCTCCATAGTGAACATGGCATTGACAACTCCTAAAACGTCATGAGATGAAAGAATTTGTCATCTTTGTGATACTAAGAAGGTGTAGGATAAAAAGCATTATCTCTTAAAATGTCCTATGTATACCCACATTAAAATCTCAATTTCAAAATATATGTAACAATATCAAAATTCGTAACTTGTTAAATCATCAAAACTATAGATATCTCGAAAAGCTTCTCTCCAATATTTTTAAGCTTAGAAAAGAACCCTAAAACAAACCAATCAATTTATTACCATCTTTTTTAAAGCCTCATAAAACAAAATTAATCTTCACAAATAATAACAATTAGAAATATTTATATATAGATATTGGAACTACTATTACTATCTTAAAAACCATTTTCTTTTATACTATGACTCAATTTTAAAACTAATTATAGATAACCTTTAGGAATATTTACTAACTCACCGTGATATCCTAAAACTTTTTAATTCCACCTCTTGATATTACTTCCAAGTTTTGATATACACTTATTTACATGGAAGCTATTTTAATTGCGATTGCTTACATATAATCCCAAAGTTTTACTTTTTTAACTCCTATGACACATAAATGTCCCTTTTCACCTTAGTAGTATTTTAATATTAATATAGTTCCATTCCTTTATAACTAATAGTTAAAAATTTGATCGGTGGATTAAAAAGGCATGATGATATTTCATACCAAATTTGTAGCCATGAATGGGACCGTCATAATTCTTTAGTAAAACATGAATGATACAACTTTTTCTTACCATGCGTGTGACAGCGTTCAATTAGTTTATTTCATAGTGTGGAGCAGCCTTCGTTGATTTAGTATCATAAGTCACATTGCCCCACTTTTAAAAGAGGGAGAGTATTGACCACACCGTCTAATGGACCATGTCTTAAATTAGGTATAACTTTATAATAAAGTTTTGTCATTTAGTCAATGAAATTACATGGCTAGTCACAATCATTAGTTGCGTGTAAATGTAATGATCTAGGGGCTTACAAAGTCAATGGCACAAAAATAAATTTCCAAAATTTAGATTAAAACAACAATAGAATACATTTTTCAATGATGATATCAGCACCATGAATGAATCACCTTAGTAGCATTTAAAATCACAAACATCAATACCCAGTTGTAAATTTGTTTCATGTCAATATATTATTGGCCATGCCCACCTCAAACGATGTAATCATTATTCGGTTTTAATTTGCATTCACAAATAGTTTATTCTTAAGTTGTGATTCTAATTTCATTTATTAAAAACACAAAATTGTGTTTTTAGTCTCCAAAATTTTAAAAAATGCTCTTTTGTGACTGGTCCTTCTTGATATGATTTCATCCCCCTACCTTTGAGTGTCTTTAAAAATATATTAAAAAATAAAATAAAAAATTAAAATTACATGAGGCATGCATAAATCTGGTGGAGGTGGATCTGGCAACTCATCCTCGTCCCCTGCAACGTTGCGTGCCTACTGGCTCTCCCGAAGACTTGCACGTCTTGATTCTCATGCATCTGCGCACACTGCAACTTATTTCCATGGTGAACAACGGATGAAGGCTTTCCTGGAGTTGCCCTTCCGCCTTCTCCATATCGTGGTTCAGGACATCGTTGTCTCTGCTGACTTCCATAATATCTATGGTGGACACTAGTAAACCAGAGGATTATACATATATTAATATTTCACAGCGAAGTGGATTCAAGCTGGGATCCGATCATATGTCTCTCGAACTGTTTAATTAAGGGAGCAACAGCTTTCATGAAACCATCATATACATATGGAGTGCCTCCCACCCAAGTCACGTTGTTTCTCATCGATGGCTTCAGCCATTCCGTGCAGGTCTCTCCTCTGTTGGAGATGGTGTTATGATAATGGTAGAATATTATCTTACCCTCCGTCCTATGCTGCGTTCTCCCTCTCAGATTCTTCGACATATGAACTCCAGTCGCGGACACTTTTCTTGCCTGGACTGCATACTTGCGATCCCTTTTTATTCCTCTTTTCACGTCCCGAAATACGAGCTTCTCAATTCCCCATTCGCTGCACAATACAATCATTATCACATTCTATTTCGAACCCAAAAAACACAATCGGAGCATTTATTTGAAATCACCATAGCACTTACCTGGAATAAGTACTGTTGGCCGTCTCGTTGCTAAGTTGATTCTGCAAGCAGATCTTGTTGGACATGGTATGTTGCGTAAAGGTGATCTGTGTATAATTAGAGAGCTCATTCACTACAGATCGCAGAGAATTCCCCCGAGGGATATACAGATACTCATCTACATCGAAGAAAAATGTCCAATTCGCCATGAATTTGTACCTCTGCAAACAGTCATTCACAATCAGAAACTGATTATGATAATACCCATCATATTGTTCCTGCCCAGTTATATCCTGCACCGTCACACGACCTGCTCGAATCCATGGTTCCAACACCTTTCTAACTTGAGGATGGATTCCACCCGCATCGTGAAAAACAAAATGCGATCTAGGCCCAAAGAATTTGGCATGATAAGCCATCCACTCTCTCATTCTCTGAGGACTCAGGTCACCGTACAGCGACGAACCACAGTAGAGATAATCATAGGGAGGAGCCTGGCTGAAAACGGAGGCATTGTAAGTACCTTGTTCTTCGTTGAGAGCAACGATTCTCTCTGGTTTCCCAGAGTCGCTGCCATTGGATGCATGAATAATGAGGTCTCCACCATTCCCATCGGTGCCCACGCTCTGAGAAAACGTGCAGATAAGAACCACGACTGTGTAAACTCGGCCATAGCCCTCATCTGGGAGCATTTTGTAGGCGTTGCCCTTCATTCTTCCAGCAGATGAATTCTTGGGGATCCATTCGCATTCAAATCGTGGCTTCCCGTAAACGTGCAGAGGCTTGGAAGCAAGCCCAATTACAGAAAACGTGGCTGGACCTCCTCTGTATGCTCCCATTTGGATGAACAAGTATGCAGCATTCCCATATGGACGAAACACCCGCTTGTTGATATTTTCTTGCTCAATTACTTCGGTAGTTGGGTTTGTCGTGGTACTGTTATGAATACTATTTGGCTTCCTCATCTGATTCACCTGATCCATGTTTCTGATTTGGATACCATACCCATAAGGATTGGAATCTTCCTCGGGAGATGTTGAGGCGATAATTTTACACAAGGGGTTATCTTGGCGTATAAACAGGGCTGCTATAAGAAAAACCCCCATAACCACGATCGTCCGCATGAGAACCTTGGTCTCGATGCGCCATATGGAAATAAATCCACTCATACAATCTTTCTCTGTGTCTCTCCCCATTGAGATGATAACAGAAACCGTACGCAAAAAAATTTGTAATATCTAGATCTATGTCATTAAGCCCAGAAAATCACTGAATTAAACATGGCAAGGCGGTTCCCAGTCGAAGCAGATCATGTTATCGGAAAAAATGAATGCAAAAATTATCTGATTTACTAATGATGCATTTAGCTCCCGCAGGCCTATGGAGGATTCGGGGCTTGTAGAATATGGACGCTGTTGCCTGACCCTTTGGCCGGAGCTTCAAATAAATCGGTGGGTGGGCTGAGTACGCAAGTGAAAAAACCAGTCAATGCCAGCAAATTGTACAGAAAAAAGCAGAAACCTCCAGTCGCAACGAAGTTTCTATATTCTTCCTAAACTTCAACGTTAGATCTCCTCGTCAAATTTCTGGCCTAACAAAAAATAAGTCATAAATTGAAGAAGCCAACTTACAAAGTTCATGTGAACTACCGGGCTGATGACCGTTTACCTTCTATCTATATTGTGCATTCATCCTCGATTTGACATGCAACTAAATCGTCGCTTAGGTATGAGCAGTGGCATTCATTGAATCTCATATGATTCAAAACCCAATATATAACGGATGTATAAGTGTAAGTGTAAATATTTTATTTTTATTTTATTATTATTTTTAATGTCGGTGTTTTCTTTACATGTTGTTTAGGTAACGATTTGAAAAAAAAATCTGAATATTTTTATTAATGTCGTTTATTATAAAAAATTTAGGTAGCTAATTGAAAAAAAACTCTATTTTTTTAATGTTGTTTATTATAAAAAAATTTAATATAAGGATTATTTTTTATAATGATGATAATGTTTATCATTCTTTAAAATCAACTAAATTTATTTATCAAATAAAGTGAATCAAAACAAATATTTTTAATAATAATGTTTTTATACAGTCTGAGTGGGCCTAATGGTTAAGAACATGTGTTTCCTCTTAAGAGGTCACATGTTCAAATCCAGAGGGGGGTAGGGTATGTATACCTTGGTAGATTTTACTAGTCAAATCGCTAGGCGGAGGGGGGTCCCTTGTCCCACAAACAAGGGGGTCTCATACACCAATTTAGTGTGCTGGCTTGGCCGTGACCTTAAAAAATACATTATTATTTTTATTATTATTATTCCTCCTCATCGAGTGTTAGGGATGCACTCTAAAGGTAGGCAGGACCTTGCTCTTGCTCCACCCTTCCACTTGGCGACTCATGACAAGGACAGTTGCCTCCATCCTCGTCTGCCACCTCCTGCACTCATGCGTCTTAATGCCTCTTATGGTTGTCGCGCCTCCTCGCATGTTCCTTGTTATGAATCACCCTCATCTTCCCATTATCTTCATTATCCGCTCTCAAATTTGGTACGAGATGAGTTGCTTGGTTATGTTGAATTTCCTCCTGCATATAGTGGTGGAGACGACCTATCTCGTTGACCTTAATGGAATTATCCTGCACTCGTACCCTCTCGTCCTTGCCTGCCTCATCCTTGGTTTCCTTCCCTCTGCATTTATCCCCTCTCATCCTCCTATTCTTTCAAACGTTCACCAACTCCATTCTCCACTTCACATTCTCGACCTCACTCTAGCTCCCATTCTTTTCCCTCCGCTTCTTCGTTATACGCATCTTCTCTTTTGTGTTCGAGTTATGGCTCACAGGGGATCCTCTCGTCGCACCCATGGCAACTCCTCCAATCGCCCTCGCACTTGCTCTAGCTCTAGGCTCATAGATGTTGTAGAAAGCTCCACCGAGTCATATCGCGCCCTCACTCCCCAGGCATCTGAGCTGAGATTGAGGCAACAAAAGTTGACATGCAGGTACTGATAAAATTCATTCCTGATGAGGAGGTCTGCCAAACTACCAGCCCTTGGGTTCTTAATACGAGCACCATCTGGGGGTGACTCTCTCATTACTTAAAGACAGTCAACATTTACTAGCATTTAAAAATTCTCATGAGTTGTGTTCTTATGGATCACCGTGAGGCTCAACAAGAGGTTCTCATGCAGTTGGATGATGTGCAACTCCAAGTGAAATTGATTAACCACAAATTGAACATGTTCGCAAACAAGGTTGTTGGTATGGATCTGAAGAATCTTGAATATGCTCATCCTTAAGTCTTGACAATGGAGGGCCTCCAAATTCAATAGATTTTTATGTCTCCCTACATCTCAATTTTGTGGATTTATGATGAGACGTTTGGACATCACACTTGGCCTCACTACAACAAAATGATCTAAGTTCATGATTTGTTGATTTTCTTTTTTATGGTTTATATTAAAAGGTGTGGAGATTATCCCCTACCTCATTTTAGCAGAATAGATACACGGATGCAGAACAATAGTAATAGGAGATATATTTTAAGTTTGTATCTCCTATCTTTCATAGACAAAGCTCTTATACTTTATTCGACACGTTATTGTTTTGTTGTTGGTCGAATTTACCTCAGGCCAACCACAAAACCTATGTTTTATATTTCAATGGCAATATAATGGCTCTCTATTATTTAAAAATATATATAGTTTTTATATTTATTTTAACTTATATTTTATATTTAAATATTCTTAACAACATGGTTTTT
>ML785884.1:448841-469340 GCA_009831015.1 Picea engelmannii
TTAGCCAATGCGTTGTATAGGATAAAGAGACAATTTCAATTTTGGTACGCCTTCAAAGCAATTAGACAGCTTTCAGCCCTGAATTCCTATGGACAGGTTGAGGCTAAAGTTTAAATGTTTTATGTAACCTGGTTTGCATATATCAATAGAAAATAGACAGGAACCATCTAATTTACAAAAAAAAAAAAT
The DNA here is from genome assembly GCA_009831015.1 of Picea engelmannii. Classification (NCBI taxonomy): domain Eukaryota; kingdom Viridiplantae; phylum Streptophyta; class Pinopsida; order Pinales; family Pinaceae; genus Picea; species Picea engelmannii. The sequence continues at coordinate 449,031 of ML785884.1, forward strand.
AATTAAACAAACTCACATTTTTATGAGTAAAAGTGTTTGAAGATTTTTTCGAAGTTCTTTTGAAAAATAGGATTGTCAAACTTATAGTATAATATTTAATTATTACTAGCTATCCTATCTATTGAGGCAACATTGTTTTTGTCTATAAATTTAGATTAGGTATTCTTTAGAAAAAGTGGAAAACTGTCCAAAACTTTTCCCAAAACATTTAAAAAATAATAATTGTCCAACTCACATTAACGGTCAAACCCACATTATATAATATTCAATTAAAAATAATAATTGTCAAACTCACATTATATAATATTCAAGTAATACAAAATCACATTTGCACGCAACTCAGGTACAGCCTACAGGGACTCCATAAGTTATAGTTAGTGGCAGAATATTGAAATGAGAAAGAGGACAACAACAAAAAAAAGTGTTGGTAGGAAATCATTGCTTTAAAATACTGAGCAGGTGACGTTTCTCTTCCTTGAAAACCTTTATGTCAAGCACGTGGCGATATAAAGAATATACGAGGAAAATGCCAATATATATATATATATTTTTAATCGATTAAATTAAGTAATAAGTCCGTACATACGCATATAACTCCAAAAAGAATCAACACTTTGATATTCGTATTACCTAGTGTTTTTAAATTATAGTCTCATTACACACCAATCATGGACACGTCACGAGAGTTTCGCTTGCGTGTATGATTATTTTTCTTTATATTAAACTGATGTGAGTTTCAAGGTCACGTATTAATAATTTTCCACATATTGTTCCTAGCCATTCTAGCCATTGGACACAATATTTCTATATTCTCAAACATAAAATTATTTCTATATTCCCAAACAGAAAATTATATTAACTTTGAGAAAGTCGAAATATGCGTGATCCAAGATTTTATAGATCCAATATGTCTAAAGATTCTCTATATTTTAAGATTTAAATGTCTATTTATTTAAAAACTAAAGTTCCCTGTCTTCTAGAGATGCGGGGAATTCCATGCTTTCAATTTGACGCCAATCAAGTCGAAAACGGTATCGTCATCCATCTTTGAATTTGTGTAGAGTTTGATGTGACTCTATCTGTAGAATATAGAATAAGAGATTATTTTCGATAATTTTAGGAATTAGATTATAATAAAAATTTGACTTTTAGCTTGTTTTTAGGAGGTATGTTATTTCAAAGATGTATTTTTTAAGGAATTTAATAAAAACAAATGTCGGAATCATTATTGAATGAATTTTTAAAGGAAAACTTTAACAGTTACGACCAAGGATATTGAAAACGTATCCAACTCATCCATTTACGATAAGTGAATTTTTAGATATGAATTCAATTTTTTTTTTGGAAAGAATTTATTTTTTATTAAAAAAATTTTTTAAAGAGATGGGAAAGAAAATATAAATCAAACATAATAAGAGAAATAGTGTCTTTCATTTACATCAAGGAAGAAATATAATTAGTTTTATTAGAGTCTCTACCAACATTAAGTGAAAAAAATTCAAATGGATGAGAAAAAAAATTAAGTTTGTTAATTTTCATGATGTATCACTTGAAGTTGTAGAAGGAGAAATTACATCTTCAAAATTTGTTAAGTAATCAACTTGACATATGAACCTAACTCATCATTGAGTGTAATTATCTAATTTCTTAATGTGTAAATTTTGTTATTATTATTATTTTTTATATCAAGTTTCAGACAATGCATGTAATTGTTTTTTTTAAATGAGTCAATTTTATTTTTATTATTTTTTAATTGAGCTTATTTTGATTTTTTTTTTAATGTAGCTTTATGGAATATAACATAACAAAATGCCAATGTCTCAACATCTCTCCCATATTGGCTTGTTGTTCCAGGCACTACAACTTTCCATTTTCCTGTAATCAATTTGTAAAATCTTATGGAGCACCTTGTATTTCTCGACTTTGAAGACTCTTCAACTTGCATCGTCACAATAGATTCTTCCCTTTGTTCTAAACAAGCTCCATTAAATTTCTTGGTTTTCGGGTAAGTTAATAGGAACTCCCCTGATGTACATCGAAGGAGTTAACTTCACCAATAGCAAAGGAACAACCTCACAACCCGACCCTTCGACGAGTTTTCATTGCAAAAGTTGTTGCTAACTCCTCTGATGTATCGAAGGAGTTCGTACTAACTCCTTTGATACATCGGAGGAGGTCTTGTCATACCTTACGATGAGTTGTGGCATACTTAGTGGCAATTCTTTCAATCTACATCAAGAGGACTTCCCACGAAGTCCTCCTCCAATGTACATCGACATACTTCACATCACTATTATCGTTTTATCCAACGTTGAAGGAAGGAAAGTGGATTTCAAACGGAGACAAGCTAAGCTCAAAAAACCTCCCCCCAACCACTCAACACCCTCCACGAATCCTTGAATGTTGGGTAAGCCCTCGTTTCCCCCCTTTTTTTCTTTAGGGTCAAGGTTTTTGTTCTAGGGTTAGGTTTACTTGTGTTTCTATTTATTTGCTACTCTAGAAACCCTGGTGCTCCCAAAGATCATTGTGGAAACTTTCTTCACTTCTTCCCCACTATACCTCTATGTTATTTCTTCGACAAGCCATCGGTATTACCGTGAATCCTTCTAAGTCAAGACTAGTGCCCATACCCCACCACAATCCAGGGATACCGGAAGGCATCAACGATGATCTCATATCCCTGGCCCTAAACTAAATTTTCCAACTTTGGTGCTTTGTCAAAAAACAAAGGCGACCCCAACTATGATCGAGAGATCATCTACAAACTCAAGTCTCGAAATCCCTCGATAGGATCTTTTGATCCTAGGCTTGGATTAAACCTTGCAATAAGAATTAGCGCGAAGCAAGACAACTTCTTTCATTTTTGGGGATTGTCTAGTGAACTTTATCCTCCCAAACGGAAACCTTCCTTCCAACTCTGTCAATAGCTATAGACATACTTGTAATGTCCCTTTCCAAATAGGAGCTCCAGAAGAGGAGGCTTAATGGTCTAAACTACCCCGTTAGACTATAGCCAGGGCTAAAGAGGGGTAAACAGGGTTACTAGAGGTCACTCCAGTCACAGGTGTTATATTCAGAAAGTGACATTAAGCTAAACAGGGTTAAAAGCGCTTTTAATTCATTATGAGCTAAAAATAGAAGTCAACAGTGAATTAGGGTTTCAACAGTGATTTAGGGTTTTGGAAGTCAACAACGAATTAGGGTTTTAGCATGATTTAGGGTTTTGGAAATCAACATCGAATTAGGGTTTCAGCATGATTTAGGGTTTTGGAAAGCTATAAAGGAAGGGTTAGCGACCTAATTCATGATTACGCAGATTATGACTTGTCATTGAGGAGAAGAGGTGCATCTCAGGAGAGATAGTTCAGTGTATTCCAGGAGGAAGACACCAGTTGGTTGATTTCGGTGTTGAAAGACACACCCTAGTCACCGAGAAGATCATCCAGGTCTTCCATCATTCTTCATTGATTCCGCAGTGCTCCCATATTCCGGGNTGTATTCCGGCTAAGATCCTTTTTTCTTTTGATCTAGCCGAGTGTTGTTATTTTATTCAGCCGTAGTTGCTTATTTATATTCCAGCTAAGATCCTTTGTATGTTGATCTAGTCCAGTATTGTCAGTTATTCAGCTGCATTCGACCATTTTGTAATCCACAGAGATATCATAATACAAACTTTGTAGTCCTTTGTCGCGTTTATTATTTGTATGATCATTTATATGATGTAAACCTTTGATCCTACACACACATTAACAGTGTTTCCTAGACTAGCCAAGTCAGAAACATTACAGTGGTATCAGAGCTTTAGTCCTTCCAGCCTGTGACTAAAGACAATGAGTGCAGCGGAAGACCTAGAGGGTTGTGAACACGTAGGTGACGAATATGTCACTTACAACAGGCATTAGGAAAGAAGGCATAGGCCTGATTTTCCCCCTTTTTCTCCTAGCTCAGAGGAAGAGGAAGAGGCACACAAAGAAGCAGAGAGAAGGGTAGAGTGTGAGGCTGAGCACAAGGCAGAGAGGATGCTAGGAGACAGATATGAGCGACCAGAGGGCAGTGGCAAGGCCCCCGTAGATCCAGAGGTATCTTTCATGCAGGTTATCAACGATATGTTAGCTAGTCAATAGACCATGTCTCAGTCCTTGGCATAGGTGGTTGATAGATTGGCTAGAGTGAGCACCCCAGATACACAAGTCCCGCATGCAGCACAGGGGAACTCAGGAGTAGGCAGTAGACCCTAGTCACCCTCTCACACATACACCTCTACGAGTAGGATTCCCAGACCCTTGTTTCCCAGTTTCCAGAGGGCACCCCCAGTAGCATCACCGCCACCGATACCACAGAGGCCACCCACTCATGCTGACGACATTGTAGAGTATAGGAGGGAGTACGCAGCATTGGGTCGTGACTTCCATCAAGACATGACCTTAGTCGAGTACTGTGGACTCAGACTCAAGAACTGCCCCAGAGAGTCGCAGAGGGGAGGACCACAATAGCAGCAGGGGCATAACCTTGATTTCATCTGAAAAGTTGGGAAAATCACCATCCCTTCTTTTGACGGATCATCCAAATACACCGCTAGAGCTTGGGTATATAAGTTAGACACGTATTACAAGCTCAACCAGATGACTGAGACAAAGGCCATCAGTTTTGTGACCTTACACTTGGAGGGTGAGGCACACGAGTGGTGGTACCATGGAATGGTGACATTGGGTCACAGTCGCATCATCTCCTATAGGGAGTTTACAGATAGGCTCATGGACAGGTTTGACAGGAAGGATCCCGATATACACTTCAGGGATCTAACCCAGTTGAGACAAACTGGCACAGTAGAGGCGTTCATCACAGAGTTTCAGTGGGTAGTCGTGGCAGTGACAGATATATTAGAGCCCAGGTTGATCATGCTATTCACAGAAGGACTCACAGATCCTTTGAAAGGATGGGTAAAGGCATATAAGCCTCCCACTTTGCAGGATGCCATCCTTTGCACTCAAGATCTAGCAGACTTAGTGCCAAAGACTAAAACTTTCTCTAAACCATTTGTTCCCCAGAGGGATCAAGACAGGAAGCCATTCCAGAGAGAATGGAAGGGCAAGGAGAAGTTGGATGATGAGACTAGGCGAGAGCTTATGAGGAAAAAGCTTTTCTTCAGCTGCAGAGATCCTTGGGTCCCAGGCCACAAGTGCATGGGCAAGGGAAAGATTCATTATATTGAGGTAGCAGCAAACAACGTGGACAGTGAAGAGGAGGAGCAGGACAGTGTATCCACTAGTTCAGAGGAGGAGTCAGCACCAGCAGAGGAGCAACCTCCCCGTAGACCACCGACACCGGCAGGAGCCCATCCTCCAGTACTCCCACAACCGCCAGAACAGTCTAACAGGAGGAAACCAACAAAGGGAGGTGTCATAGCAACCCTTTCTGGTGTTCCCGGGTATGATACCCTCCGTATCAGAGGGATTATCTAGTGGCAATGGGAAATCTCCCTGATAGATGGTGGGGCCACCCACAACTTCATCGACGCTTCACTAGTATCGAGATGGGCACTTCAGACAGAGGAGTTTGAGGGGTTTGATGTTGCGGTAGCAGATGGCCACACAGTGGAGTGTCTTGACAGAGTTCCAAACTTAGAGATGAAGTTAGGCAACTACACAGTGAGAGACACATTTTATGTGGTTGACCTATCGGACACAGATGTGGTGTTAGGAGTTCAGTGGATGATTACCTTGGGAAAAATCACTACCAACTACCAAACCTTGGAAATGGGATTCAAAGATGGATGGGAAGAAGGTTATTCTAAGAGGTATGTTGACAGGAGCACCTAGGATAGTTTCAACCAAGAGGATGGAGAGGATATTTAGACATGGGGAGGTAGCATATGCCGCAGAATGCTTGATCACTACTCAGAAGGATTCGGAAGGTCGACAACAATACCATACAGAGATCAAGAATTTATTGGGACGACATCAACAGGTCTTTGAGGCAATTCCACCAGGGAGACCACCTGACAAGGGGTTTGAGCACACCATTGAGTTGGAGGAGGGGGGAAAACCTATGATCACCCCCCCTATCGTCATCCTAGGAGGTTCAAGGATGAGATAAAGAAGGCAATCAAGGAATTGTTGGCGATGGGACACATCAGACCGAGCAGTAGCCCATTTGCTTCTTCAGTTGTCTTAGTTCTGAAGAAGGATGGCACCATGAGGATGTGCATTGATTATCGAGCCTTGAACAAGAAAACCATCAAGAACCGATACACTATCCCACGCATTGATGAGTTGATGGATGAACTACATGGGGTAGTTTTCTTCTCAAAAATTGATCTACGCTCTGGATATCATCAGATCAACATCCGAGAGCAGGACATAGAGATGACGACATTTCGATATCATTTTGGACACTTGTAGTTCCTAGTTATGCCATTTTGGCTAACCAATGCACCCGCTACATTCCAGTCTTGCATGAACCATATATTCAGGGATCAGTAAAGGAAATTAGTCTTGGTTTTCTTCGACGACATCTTGATCTATAGCCGGTCATGGAAAAAGCATATGAGGCACCTAGATGAGGTATTGAGCATCATGGAGGCACAGTCATTATATGCCAAAGAGTCTAAGTGCGAGTTCGGTATGACAGAGTTGTTTTACTTAGGCCACATCATCAATGAAAAGCGGGTACAGGTGCACCAAGAGAATATCAGGGCCATTCTGGATTGGTCGATGACCAAGAACGTGACAAAATTGAGGAGCTTCTTCGAGTTGTGTAGCTATTACAGGTGGTTCATCCGGGGTTTTTCTCAGCTTGGAGCACCACTGACAGATTTTACTGAGCATGGGGCCTTCATATGGACCAATAAATCACAGGAAGCCTTTGATCACATGAAGGAAGTCATGGGCACTTGTCCAGTGTTGGCACCACCAGACTTCACCTTGCCATTCGTACTAGAGTGTGACGCATCCGGCGAAGGGATCAGTGCATTTTTTATGCAAGGAGGACACCCCATTGTATTCGAGAGCCAGAAGCTTAGTCAACCTGAGAGGTTCTACTCCATTTATGACAAGGAAATGTTGGCAAACATGCATGCCTTGACCAAGTTCAAACAATATTTGGTGGGCAGCAAATTCGTGGTCAAGATCGATCACAACAGTTTGAAGTATTTCCTTGAGCAGAAGAACCTCAGTGAGTGCCAACAGAAATGGGTGACGAAGGTACAGGCATTCGACTTTGACATGGAGTATGTCAAGGGGAAGAAGAACATTGTGGCCAATGCACTATCGAGGACACTTGTGGCATGTTCTTTGATGGAGATTTCAACAGATTGGAAATCCCACTTGTTAGTGGAATATTCCAAGAACAAGTTCGCTTGTGAGGTGATGGATGGGAAGATACAGGATGACCAGTATAGGGTCATTGACGATGTCATATTTTACAAGGATAGAGTCTACTTGGTGCCACATTCAGGGCTTAAGAAGAAGATCCTCACCGCAGTTCATGATTCACCTCTAGCAGGCCATCAGGGGTTTTTCAAAACCTACAGATAGATCAGAGAGAGGTTCTCATGGAAGGGCCTCAAACAAGAAGTTATGAGACACATCAGTGAGTGTGTGACTTGCCAGTAGAACAAGTCAGAGCATGCTCTTCCAGCAGGGCTACTTCAGCCACTCCCCATTCCAGAGCAGAAATGGGAGAGTATATCTATGGACTTCATCACCATTCTACCCAAGGTCCAGGGTAAGGAATGTATCTATGTAGTGGTTGACAGATTGACCAAGTTTTCTCACTTCTACGCCATACTGACAGAGTACAACACAGTTCAGGTAGCCGAGATTTTCTTCAGGTAGGTCTTCAGACTTCATGGGTTGCTGAAGAACATCGTCAGTGACATAGGGACATTTTGGAGAGAGTTGTTTCGGTTGGTGGGGACAGAGTTGACACCTAGCACCAACTGTCACCCTCAGACAGATGGGCAGACCGAGATTGTCAAAAAGTGGGTAAAGGGTATTTGAGGAACTATGTAGGAGGACAACATAGAACGTGGGTAAAGTGGTTACATTTAGGAGAACATTGCTACAACACCACCTTCCACATGTCCATTGGTATTACACCCTTCTGAGCATTGTACGGATATGATGCTCCCACTTTGGTATACTTAGTATTTAGGGAGAACAGAGCTCCCAAGGCCAAGGATTGGATCATAGAGAGTCAGGAGATTCTCAAGTTGTTGAAAGAGAACTTGCAGACGGCGCAAAACAGACAGAAAATAAGTGCGGACAGGCATAGTATAGAGCACAGCTTTGAGGTTGGAGATTTGGTTTTCTTGAGACTCCAAACCTATAGACAACCATCTCTGAAGAAGAGTGGGGCCGAGAAGCTCAAGCCCAGATTTTATGGTCCTTACAGGATCATGCACCAAGTAGGTAAGGTTTCTTACGAGCTAGAGCTTCCAGAGAGGAGCAAGATTCATAACGTGTTCCACGTGTCTTGCCTCAAAAAGGCAGTGGCACAATTCATTAACACATCAGAGGAGCTTCCCCCGTTGGATGAGGAGGGACAATTGGAGTTAGTTCCGGAGGAGGTTTTGGAGTTCCGAGAGTGGAAACTAAGGAGCAGGGTGATCAGAGAGTGTTTGATCAGATGGAGAGGGCTTCTAGTAGAGGACGCTACTTGGGAGAGTGAGCAGGTGTTGCAACACCCTGGACTGGTATCGCTTGAGGACAAGCAATTTCGAGAAGGGAGGATTGTAATGTCCATTTCCAAATAGAAGCTCCAAAAGAGGAGGCTTAATGGTCTAAATCGCCTCGTTAGACTATATCCAGGGCCAAAGAGGGGTAAACAGGGTTACTAGAGGTCACTCCAGTCACAGGTGTTATATTCGGAAAGTGACATTGAGATAAAAAGGGTTAATAGTGCTTTTAAGTCATTATGAGCTAAAAATAAAAGTCAGCAGTGAATTAGGGTTTCAGTAGTGATTTAGGGTTTTGGAAGTCAACAACGAATTAGGGTTTCAACATGATTTAGGGTTTTGGAAATCAACAGCGAATTAGGGTTTCAACATGATTTAGGGTTTTGGAAAGATATAAAGGAAGGGTCAGTGACCTAATTCATGATTATGAATATTATGACTTGTCATTGAGGAGAAGAGGCACATCTCAGGAGAGAGAGTTCAGTGTATTCCAGGAGGAAGACACCAGTTGGCTGATTTCAGTGTTGAAAGTCACACCCTAGTCACCGGGAAGATCATCCAGATCTTCCATCATTCTTCATTGATTCTGCAATGCTCCCATATTCCGGGTATTATCTTTTAGTTGCTTATTTGTATTTCGGCTAAGATCCTTTTGTCTTTTGATCTAGTCGAGTGTTGTTATTTTATTCAGCCGCAGTCACTTATTTATATTCTGGCTAAGATCCTTTGTATGTTGATCTAGTCGAGTATTGTCAGTTATTCAGCTGCATTCAACCATTTTGTAATCCACAGAGATATCATAATACAAACTTTGCAGTCCTTTGTCGCGTTTATTATTTATATGATCATTTTTATGTTGTAAACCTTTGATCCTACACACACATTAGCAGTGTTTCCTAGACTAGCCAAGTCAGGAACATTTCAATACTATATATAACTTGTCTCCAATGCACCAAGTTACTCGTTGACATAATTAGCACTAACCTCTCCAATTAACTATGGGGAAGTTGACCCCAGCTTCTCCGATTTACGTAAGCTTATCATAGAAATTTTTACAATCTCCACGGATATACTCAAAGGCTCATCGCCAACCTTCCGATCAACTTGGTCGATGGCTATCAGAGCCTTTCATACTAACTTGGCCGATGGATTTCAAAGCATTTGACACTAACTCTTCTAATAGTCATCGAAGCAGTTCGTAAGAAATGCTCTAGTTTTGACTTTTGAGCATCTTTTTGGTACTAAGTTGATAGTCATTGAAGCAGTTCGTAAGAAATGCTCTAGTTTTGACTTTTGTGCATCTTTTTGGTACTAAGTCTCTTAGTTGAGCTCTTATCCTACTATATCTCTTAGTTGAGCTCTTATCTTGAACATTTAGGATGGCTCCATATTGTGGAATTGCTACTAGCAATTTGAGCAAGGTTGGTGGTTTATTCTTACAAGGCCTCCAAAGCCTCCCTAGATTAAAAGTTTTTCCTTTTTGTGTAGAACTTAGGACTTGTTGAGGTTTCATTCTATATGGGGGATTACTCAAATTTGATATTATTGGCTCTTATATGTGCTCCACCTCGGGTCACTACATTGAATCTGGGATCCCCAATCTCTACATCATTCTATGGTTATGAGCTTAGTAAATTTCCATTCCTCTATCTTTCCCTAGTCTCCCACAGGGCTAGTAAATCAATGCAAGCTTTAGTTGCATGACACGTAGCTCTAAAGTGGCCACACCTCAGTCTCCTTGGCTATGGAAAATCATGAGAGATATGTTGGTTTTTTTGCAATTGTATCACTTGATGGGACCTGAGAAAATGTCATGTCTACCACCTTTATATCCTCCTCCATGGCCTCTTCCATAACCTCCTTAGACTCCTCCTTCAACTTCTCTAGGATTTATCTCCTCTACTCAGAAAGGGATTATCTCAAACGACTCTACTAACACATACAATGTCTAAAACTTCTTTGTGGAATGGGTGTTCATTCTACAAAAATCATAGAAAAGGGTTATTGGGGTAGATGTATACTTCTACAACATCAGGTAGAGGTGTGGGGGATGGTCGTATGCTCTACACATTTCATAGCATTTTCCAACCAAATTACCAGGTAAGCGGGTTAGTGGTGACGTTGGGTTGGTTGTTGTAACCTCAACCTTAAGAGAGGGACAATCATTCATTGTTTACCCTTTTGTTTTGTATACAATGCACTACACTTTATCTCTCCTAGTCTTGGTGTAGTTCGACTTTTAATCTATTTTTTAGAGTTCTTAGTTGTGATTGGAATTAGACAAGCTCAATTATAAAGGTAGTTGCATGCATTGTTGCAATGCAAGATAGGGGCTTCTCTTGTCTATTCATTTATTGAATCAATCATCGTTTCTTATGCAAAGACATTCCTCTGGGTTGTCCACTTATGTTGCATTGATGACTCTTTGGTTAGTGGTAGAAGTCCCTAGATGAACTACTCTTTATGTTGTATGTCATGAATTCGGTGTGAAATCTTGTTGATTAGGTCATAAAAGTGTTGTTCATACTCTCAAGTGCTCTCGTCCACTCACTGTTTGTTCTATTTGGATTTCAACTTAGTGTCCTTCTTATGTTGGATATTCAATAAATGAACTTTATCCATTACATTAGTATCCGACATAAGAAGGACAATAAGTTGAAATCCATACATGACAACTAATATATAAATAATGAGTAAGACATGAGATATGATCAATACAATGCCATCTAAAGGTATACTTATATGTATTGACTAGTTATAACGATTGAGTGGCCATGTCCCTTAGTTAGGTCTTTCCTCTTAGTTAGATTGTCTTTTAGTTTTAATGTTATTATTGTTATTACTATTTGTTGTTTGTTTGTATATTTTATGTTCAACACATCGGTATCAAAATCAAGTATGATCCCAACCCTTGGCCACATTTTTAATCACAACCTGTTTGATTTGGTTTTTGACAAAACTTAATTTTTAGAAATGTTTTGACCTTGACCTTTGACCATAATCAATCTTTAGCCATTTTTCACTCGCAGTTGTTCATTACAAAAAAAAAAAAAAATCTTCTATTGCAACCCCATATGAAATTGTTGTCATTGTATATGTAATAAATATTAAAACTTCTAGTAAAAAAACATCAATAGCACAAGCTCATTGATTCATGGGTGAATGGTAGTTGACAACACTACTTTACTCAAGTAATAGTTAAGATTTAGTTAACATAAGATGGGTGGCTATTGATTCATATGATTCATAGGTGAATGGTAGTTGACACCACTACTTTACTCGAGTAGTAGTTAAGACTTTGTTAACATAGGATGATGTGGCTATTGATTCATAGGTGAATGGTAGTTAACAACACTACTTTACTTAAGCAGTAGTTAAGATTTTGTTAATATAGAATGATGTAGCTATTGATTCATAGGTGAATGGTAGTTGACAACACTACTTTACTTAAGTGGTAGTTGAGATTTTGCTAACATAGGATGATGTAGCTATTAATTTAGAACTGAATAATAGTTGACAATACTACTTTACTCAAGTAGTAGTTAAGATTTTGTTAACATAGGATGATGTGGCTATGTATTCATAGATAAATGGTAATTGAAAACCCTAATTTATTCAAGTAAAATTAAGATTTTGTTAACACGAAATAATGTGGCAATATTAATATCAATAGTGACCTTGCATATCCTTATTAGCAATTTGCAAAATGTTACAAACTCTCCTAGTGGTCAAATAAATTAAATAGAAATAAAAGGGTTGATTCACTGCCATACAAAACCCTCTCTAGAAGACATTTAATCAATTCCAAAGATTAAAGCCCTCTCTAGAAGCCATTTAATCAATCCCAAAGATTACGGTGGTCAAGGGTGCAACGACTAGTGGTGGGCATAGAAGCATTGAAGAACCACGAGTTGACCACGCCCTTCACCATCAAATTCTAAGTGACAATTGTGGGCCACCACTAAGTCGTCAACCATCGTGAACCTTAAAAAAACGTGGTTCAAATCCTCACAATAATGTGAGGCTATTCATTTAATACGTAGCTCCACACGACTCCATAACAATGGCTACTCAATATTATTTTTTTTTCTTTTAAAGGTTTAACAAGTCATAAGGCATGTTGGGTATCTAGAAGATTTTATTTTTCTTTTAAAGGTTTAACAAGTCATAAGGTGTGTTGGGTATGTATTAATATCTTATATAACTTTATTAAAAGAAAACTATACTATAAGGTTATATTATCTTATGTAGAGTCAAAGGGTCAAAAGTTAAAAGGATCATTAGACCCCTCGCTCAATTCAAGCAATGTTATTACAAGGTCATAAAAGTGTACACTTCAAATAAAATTCCAAGTCTTAAGTGAATAATTAAGACGTATCAAGGAAATCTTTCAAGCTAAAGCTCTAAAAGGAAGTCCGGGAAGAACGTTTCTCACTTGTGGTACCCTCTATTACACACCCATTATTGTTGAAAGAGTCCTTATAATAATAATTTAATGGTAATATTGATGGAATTAGCAATAAGGTTATTAGAGAAACTTCAAATAAATTTAGAAAATAAAGTCAATAACTTAACACAAGTGGTGGTAAATGAGAAGAAGGAACATGTAGCTCATGAATAGAAGAAAACAGAGTCCAATTTGCAATTAATTTACAACTAGAGGACCAAGATCTCATGATAAATCTTGAGAAGGAATTCAACAAGAACTTAGATTAACATGAAAAACAAAATTGGCCTAGGAACCTTAATCAAAGATTGCTTGAACAGATCAAAAGGTTAAAAGATTAAAACCTAGAGAATCAAGATCTTAAAAGTCAATTCGACAAGTTAGAAAATGATGAACTTTCATGCTTAAGGGATCATTGTATCAAAATTTATTTACAAAAATTAATAAGTTAACAATGATAAGAAATCAAATTAGAAAAAGTTAGAGCAACTTACAAACAAGGAAGCATTGATCAGTAAAATGACAATGACCAAACTTGTTGAAATAAAGAAGCAATTAGACATAAAAATCTAAGTCATCGAGAAAGGAACCAATACTAATCCAATTGACATCACAACTCAAAAAGATGCAAATCCAATAGAAGTAAACATATTTAGAGATGTTGAAGTACAAATGATGGAAAATCCAAGTGTCCTTACTAATAAAAATACAATAATCAACAGAGAAACCTTAATCAAAAATTGTTTGAACAAATCAACAGGTTAAAAGATAAAAATACAGAGAATCAATATCTTAAAAGTAATTTCAACAAGTTATAAAATGATGAACTTTCATGCTTAAGGGATCATTATATCAAATTTTATTTACACGAATGAAGAAGCTAAAGAATGATGAAAAAAATGCAATAGAAAAAGATAGAGCAAATTACCAACAAGGAAGCATTGAACAATATGTAAACAATGACCAATCTTGTTGAATTAGAGAATTCATTAGACATAAAAATCAAAGCCATGGAGAAATGAACCAATACATATCCAATCGACATCACAACTCAAAAATATACAAATCTAGTGGAAGTAATGATATCTTCAGATGTTGAAATACAAATGATGGAAAATCCAAGTTTCCTTACTAATAAAAATTCAATGATCAATAGAGAAATACATATGTATGAAGAAGACATAATATGGAAAGCGAAACAAGAAAATAATACAAGTATGATAAGGAAAAATCATGTTACAAAGACATATTATCGACATCCTAATCACAAGAGCTTATACCTTAACCAACCGGTGTATTAGCATCGCTCTAAAAAATAATTTGACCTATATTTTGAACTATAAATTAATGCTAGTACAATTGGGTCTCAAAATTAAAGGTCACATTGGTAACCCTCTAAATGCACAGTACCACAAAGTATCAAATTCAGGGTGGTCAGACCCTTTTACAATTCAACAATTCTACTAAGAGCTTCAAAGATCATATTGCCTAGTGTCTACAACCATCACAACTTCAATAATGAAAGAGTTATGACAAGGCATTATAGGTCAGAACAAAAGACATATCCTTTTCCATAAAATGAATTGAGGACAAAGCATCTTGAAGAGAGAAGCAATGTGATGAACAAAAAATATGTAAATAAACATTAAAAATAATAATATTAAAACCAAAAAACAATCTAACTAAGGGACGTGATCATTAAACCATCATGACTAATCAATACATATAAGCATACCCTCACATGGAATTATATCTATCAAACTATCTATCTCATTGTTTATTTTTATGTTAATTGTCTTATATATATTTCAACTTATCAACATTCTTATGTTGGGTATTCAATGAACGAACTTTGTTCATTACATTTCTACGTCCATTGAACTCAGTCTTTTCATTTCTCCCATGTAGGTTCTCACCCATTATACTTTCTTCATAATTCTAGAGTTTTTGTACATCTTCCATGATAACACTTTGGCTAGTCCAACTAAGAATAAGTATCAATTTATCTACAACTCTATGGTGGCAACCTCAATAATTAGATTGGACAATAAGCACTGTGTATAACAACAATTTTGTTAGCTTAATAATGAAAAGAAATTATCATCCTAGTAATTCTACTTACTCATGTCAATATTGGTCCAGTGTTGTAACCTCACTCTAATTTATTGACTAATAAAGGTCCAATGTTGCAACCTACTTTGATATACATTGACATTCACTCTTCTTAACCATAATATCCCCAGTGTTGCAACATGAGCTTTGATACCACTTTGTTATGTACCTAACTCATTTATCACCATATTGAGGAGGTGGGGTTTATTTCTTTTTTCTATCTTCATTAAACCCGATCTCTCAAGATTCTTTTCTTCATTACCCTTTGAAGAATTCCTTCATTGTGTGGGTTGAAAACCACACATAATGCCTTCTTAGGCTACACTAGTCCATTCTAGATTAAGATTCATTAACCACCTTCAATTGGAAACAACATCAGGGTCCTTGCTACATCTTAACTTGACATATTTGAAACAAGGCCTTTCATCCCCGCTTTAATAAACCATGAACAAAACCCATCAAGTTGATTTAAATAATGGCCCATCAAACCATTTTGAAGGAAGACCTACTAGTAGTGTTGTTTTAAACTAAGCCAATAGAGTAAGTTCAAAACCTCTCCTCATGGCCCCATTCAAACTATCCACTCCCGACTCCATTCAAATCATCACCCACGTGGTCATTGGCTCTGTTCAAAAATCAACCAACTAGATGCATTTAGAAAATCCCCATTGGGACTTTTCTTTTGAAGAAGGTCTTGTTGGGCCACTTCCAAAAAAATCCCTATCAGTCAATTTCAATCAAAGTAGGCCCATATTTTGCCACATTTGAAAAATGCCTATCAAGCCTCTTTTGAAGAAAGCTCCATTTGGACACTTTTGAAAAGGCCCTATTAGGCCACTTTCAAAAAAGGTCCTTTGGGTCATCTTTGAAGAAGGACACGTCAAAAAAGAAAAAAGACCCATTGGGCCTATTTTGAAATAAGTCTATTGGACCCATTCAAATATATTGCCCAACTTTGAAATGAAATTCCTCTTTCAAATAAACACCCCAGAATGGAAGAAAATGGGCCATCAACCTACTTCAAACAGAGCTCTAAAAAGATAAAGGATAATAGGCCTTCTTTAAGGAACACCCTGAAAAGGAAACAAAAGGCCATCAAGCCTTATCCAAACATGGCCCATAAGGTTGATTTCAAAGTTTTTACCCTAAAACAAAGGAACAAGGGGGCATTGGATCTCTTTCAAAATGCATATCGATTTTGAGAGAAATCCATGATTCCTAATCATTATCCTGATTCGAAAGAGGAAGCCCTACACTTGAAGGAAAAGGGTTAAATTTGAACTTCGCAAGGACCCTGATGTTGACCATGACAACATACATGAATATTTTAAATTATTCATGGCAATACAACTACAAATTCGAAATACTCAATGAAATCTTGAATCCACTAGTCTTTACAACCTTTCGATTTCATCAGTGCATACAAAAAAATAATGCAATGAAGTAAGCATGCAGATACATCATTTAAAGAATGAAATCCACATCAAAGTTCATACATAAACACAATACATGCTTAATTTTAGAATGATAACATAAATTCAAAATAATATATGGAACTCTTATCTTTTAACTGAAATGGTCCAAAAAACTGGTTGTGTGTGAGCAATTTTCCACCCAACCGTGGACCTCTATATTAATTTTCAAAATTGTATTTAAATATTTTGAGCATACCATGGTAAGTCTATTACATGGTGCATATAAAGCATAATTACCACAATTATATGCTTAGTCATTCACTAGTCAAGCCTCAACCTTGAGCTCCAAACTAAGAATCCATATAACATATTTACATCATTTAGATATGGGGTCATTTTATCAAAGCTCATATGGCTTGAACCACTTATTTACAATTCATACATAATTCAATCCAATATATCCAAAGAATCAAAATCAAGATATTACAAGTGTAAACTTGTTGGCATTAACTACACCCTTTGACTTGATAGAGGCACCTAGATGTTGGCATGTTTTACAGGCAGCGTATTCTTGTCATTAATGGCAAGTACAACAACTACGATGGCTTAAGTACAAGAAGAATGTGTCAGGCGAGCACCAGAAGTATTTTGGGAAGAAGCAACAGAGCAAGCTCGATAAGATCAGAAGAGATAGTGCAGAGTATGCGTGTTTGTCATTGATGACAAAGATCACGACCAACAACGTAGGGATAATGGCATGGAAATGGCAAGTTCAACAAGTGATCGTTGGATCCCATTCAGAAGCGTAAACTCCAGGGGTCAAGGAAGTAACTCACGAAAAAAAATCGTGAAATGCGAAACCACGACTTAATCTCCATTTCGGATTTTCGGATACCGGGAGTTGGAGGAGTCAAGAGTCAAGACTCTTCATCAGAGGAGTCCCAAAGTTGTGAAATGCGAAATGCCAAAATCCCAAAACAGACACATCAACAAAGACTCCATTTTGCAGTTTCAGATACTGGGAGTTGGAGGAGTCAAGAGTCGAGACTCTTCATCACAGGAGTCCCGAAGTTGCGGAATGTGAAACGCCAAAATCTCGAAACAGGCACAACGAAGGCTCGTGAATTTGTGAAATGATCCTGGCCATTGAAGCCAGAGGACACATGGCAAAAGATTGGAATTTCACTGACTGAAAGGTCAAAGGAAGGAGTTCTCTAACCTCTCTAACTCGCGATATGCGAAATCGCGAAATAATCCTAGCCGTCGGATCGAGGATTGATTTGGATCGTTGATCAAACACAACGAAGGCCCATGAAATTTTGAAATCATGATAAGATATGGACCATTGGGTCCATAGGACATGTGGTGAAAGATCGTCATCTCGCTGACTAGAAAGTCAAAGGAACGGGGTTCCCTAACCTCTCGAACTCACGATATGCGAAATCGCGAAACGCCAAAATGCGAAACGCCGAAATACCTTCAGATAATTTCGGGGTTCGTGACTTGGAGTGTCGAAACACTTCATCACAGAAATGCCGAAATGTGAAACACCGAAATAACTTTAGATCATTTTGGGGTTCGTGACTTAGAGTGTCGAAACACTTCATCACAGAAATGTTGAAACGCCGAAATGCGTTTTCGAATAAGGTTGTGGTCACAGCCAGTGGTCACATCTGCGGAAGATGGAGGAAGGAGCTAGTGCAACCAAGCTCCATTTCAGTGATCGCGACTTGGAGTGTCAAGACCCTTCATCATAGGAATGTCGAAATGCGAAATTGCGAAAGCGCTTTTTGGATAAGTGCTTGGTCACCGCTGGCAGTCACATCGTCGAAGAGATGTAGAGAAGAGATCAAAGAGACAAGATCCATTTCAGAGTTTGGTACATGGAGAGTCGACACGACTCTTCACAAAATCCCCGAAATGCAAAATGTGAAATGCGTGTTCAAAATTGGCCCCTGGTCATAACCTATGGTCACATCGATGAAGGCTCAAGGGAGGAGCTAGCACGAAGCTAATCTCCATTTCAAAGATCGTGACTTGGAGAGTCGAGATGCCTCACAACAGGGATTGTCGAAATTCCGAAATGTCGAAATGCGAAACGACGAAATCAACGCGAGACCCTGTGCTTGTAATCCAACGGTGTTGGATACTTGGAAATCTGATCGAAGGGATATTATTGCTCTTCACAGTTAATCGATCAGTTATGATTTAGTTAGCAGAACTGAATCATGACTCTTGGACGGTTGGGGATTCAGTTTCTAACACGTTTTCTTGGAGGTTCACAGTGTAATTGCTAGAAACGACTGATTGTTTCTGCCAGAGGACTAGAAGAGACTTCAGGGTGATCGCCATAGAAGATGAAGAGTCTCGAGGCATCTTCCAGTGGAATGAAGATTGTTCATAGAGGCTATTGACATATGTAAGATCATTGGAGCTTGGAACTGCAACAGAGGGAATGAGCTCGACTATGACAGAGAAGACGAAGAGTCTCAACTACTAGAGAGGCTAAGGAATCTTGGCATAACACCCAGTGATGATGGACGCATGGGTTTAACCACCAGAGAAGCTGAAGAATTGCAATGATGATCAGGCAGAGCACTCGACATGGGGAGAGCATGCAGAAGCATTTTGAATAGAGGATGAAGAAGATGCACATAGAGAATAAAAACACAAAACATAGAAGAGATTGGGTGTTGTTGAGAGTGATTCGGGTGTGTAGAAGGAGGCAGAGTGCAGCAACTAAAATGCATAGAAGAAGAATGGTGCATAGAAGGGACATGGTGCACAGAGCATAAATCACAACAGAAGCAAAGAACAAAGATGCACAACTGAGACAATAAAAGAAGGTTGAGGTGCACTTGTAGAGAAAAACAAAAGATCAGAAAGAGTAAGAAGATGCAGACAGAGAGACACTGATACAGGAGAGCATAGCAACATATCAGAACAGTGATAAGCCTGGTAAGCCAATGACAACTATTGAATCACTGTAATAAGTTTCAGTAGAAAATATTTATAATCAGGGTGGTAGGGAGGTGCTAGGGAGGATTGTTGTCCTCAGAGGTTCAAGTGGGTGCTTGAACACAGGGAGTTGTAGCTTCCATCTGGTTGCAGCTAGAGAAACCAGGGTGGCAAGGTGGTGCAAGGGAGAACTGTTGTTCTCTGTTATACAGGTTGGTCCCTGTGTGACTGGAAGTTGGTGCTTCCATACAGTTGGTGCTGGAACACTTAGGGAGTTGTTTCTTCCTTCTAGTGGGTGTTAGAGAAACCATGGAGTTGGTGCTTCCTTCTAGTGGGTGCTAGAGAAACCAAGGAGTTGGTGCTTCCTTCTAGTAGGTCCTAGAGAAAACAGAGAGTTGGTTCTCTCAGCAAGTTGCAGCTTGCAAAATAGAGGTTGTATCCTCACAATGAGTTGGAGCTCATATGTATGATAATGTACAAAATGTAAAGATTACTTATCATACTAAGAAGAAGAGGATTTTACCCTTTATGAGTTTCCTCAAGAAATATCTGTCTCTGTATATTTCATATGTGTGACTGATGTTGAATGTTCTATTGCTTACCTCCCTGCATTATTTTGATTGTCATTAAGTTCTCTGCAAAGAGTTTAAAATAAGCATAATTGTTTAAGCACGGTAACAACTGATTCACCCCCCCCCCCC
>ML785884.1:469818-499976 GCA_009831015.1 Picea engelmannii
ACTAAAGATGAATGAAGATGAAACAGTTAGCAAGTATTTTTTAAGAGTTGAAGAACTTGTGAATGCTATGAAGGGTCTTGGTGAGAAGATTGAAGAATCAATTTTAGTTCAGAAGATTTTAAGATCTTTGCTTGATAAATTTATTCCAAAAGTCTCTACAATAGAAGAACTAAATGATCTTAAAAATCTATCCATTAATCAACTCCTCGGAACTTTAGCTGCATATGAAATGAGAATCAACAAAGATAAATCCATTACTAGAGAAGCATCTTTTAAAGAAGACAAGGATACTGATTCAGATTTAGATGATATTGAGGCAAAATTTGTGAGAAGGTTAAAGAAAGGATCAGGAAAATATCAAGGCAAGCTTCCCCTCAAATTTTTTAACTGTGGTAAGATAGGTCACTTTGCAAATAAGTGTCCACACAAGAAGAATGACCAAAACTCTGAAGGTGAAGAGAAGTACAAATCCAAAAGATTTGATAGAAAGAAAAGTTTATGTGTAAACAATGATGACTCCTCAGAAGACATCGATAGTGACTCTTCTTGTGAAGATAAGGTAAATGAATTCATGCTTATGGCTAAAGAGGATTATGATAATAAAAGAAAAGGCAATGATGATAATGATGAAGAAGCTGTGGTTGATTTGGAAGGAGAACTGATTAGTGCACTGGAAGAAATTGACAGACTCAGAACTAAGAACATAAAGAAAAAACAATTGCTGATACAGTTTGAGAAAGACAATAAACAGCCTAATGAAGACTTTGCCCTGCTAAAAGTGGAATTAGAAGAGGCAAAGAAAACCGAGGACATTCTAAAACAACAGTTATCAGAAAAGAAGACAAGATGTAAAACTCTGGAAGAAGAAGTAGTGAAAACTAGGAAAGAATTGGAGAAGTTTCAAGCCTTGTATCATCAGAACCTGTCAAGTATGAAAGCCTCAGAAGGATCAACCACCATTCTGAATCAGCAAAGGAATCCAAAGTTGAAAACATGTTTGGGTTATGAAGAGGGATCAAGTAGTGGTCATCCAAGCAGCAAAGACTTCATCAAGTTTGTCAAATCTACAACCAATGACAACAACAAACCTGCAGAAACAAAGGAAGACAATCAGCCGCCCAGGAGGAGTAAAGAAAAAGGTGCCAGAACTGAATCTGTAGAACAAGGAAATAATACACTCCCTTCTTAAGGAAATCATCAGCATGGAATAAATCGATTTGCTCAAAGAAGACAACCATTTTCTAGGTACAAAGAATTTTTCTATGGATATTGTTTCTACTGTTCTAACTTTGGTCACAAAGCTGTAAATTGTTCCTTAAGACTTAGACATGAGCAATTAATATTTCCAAGGAATAAATATCTACCACAATAAAGAATGATACAGCCAAGTAACAAACCATCAAAGATTGCAAATTGTCAAATTAAGTCTAGAGACATGCAATTGAGGAGGTTAAGAAATAATAAACAGTCAATGAGTAGACAACGCTGCAACAATAACTTTGACCTATTGAACAATGAGATTGAATGCTATAACTGTCACAACTTTGGCCACAAAGCTGCAAACTTCCATCTGAGGAATTACAAAGCAGATCCAAGGATAAAGTTCTTAGATAGAAAAGCCAACACATGGAAAAGGAAAGATAGTGAAAAATGTGGTCTAGCACTTTCAACTCAAAAACAAAAGGCCTCCGGGAATATAGACAGTGGATGTTCCAAACACATGACTGGAGACAAGGATAAGCTTCAGTCCATAAGTAAAAGAAAAACAAGAAATGTGATCCTTGAAAAGGATGAACTAGGTAAAATCAAGGATAAAGGGATGGTGAGTTTGAGTAATGACAAAGGAGATGCCCAGTACGTTCTGCTTGTGGATGGTCTGAAACATAATTTGCTCAATACAAGTCAAAAGTGTGATAGAGGCAGTGAAGAGGTGTTCACGTCCAAAGAGTGTAAGGTAAATGTAAACTCAGGACAAGTGGTGAATAAAGGCATAAGGACAATTAATGATATTTATATTGAATCCTCCCCTGCAAGTAAAGAAGAAGACATAGATACAATAAAAGAGTGTTCAGTTAGCATCTATCCCATGGAAGAAGTAGAAGAAGAATCATGTCATAAGGTGGAAGCAGAAGTTTTGAAGGTTGAGAAGTCAAACACCCAAAGCAAGTTCTTAAACAACTCCATGACCCTGGATAAGCTCTTGGATAGTTAGAGATCACCAAATGACAAATCTGGTATTGGATACAACAAGGAAGAAATCAATACTCCTAAGAAACCTGATACAGGTCCTTCGTCTGTGAAGAAGAAAAGCAGGTATGAGAGTGGTTGTAGCAGTTTTTTCTTATGATTGAATATGGTCATAAAAGCCTTGGATTGTATGCATCATGGAAGAAAAATGAAATTGCAGTAATAGAGATCGATGAGAATCAATGGGGAGATCCAAGGGTTATTTAAAAAGTACAAGCTACAATTACGCAGTGTTTCAGTAGGACAACAACATTTTGTTTTACAAAATGATATACATGACACCCTGTAGAGATAACAAGAGGAAAGACCTTGTCAAGGAAAGCTAACCTTTTAGGAACAAAGGGGGAAAATAGTCAGAAGAAGAGAGAACAATGACAGGGGGAGTCATCCAATTATGACAAGAAAAGGTTGATGAGGGAGTCCCAGTAAGAGAGGTGAGCAATTTTGAGTATTCTACAGAGGATACAGCGGAAGCTAAAGATGAACAGGTCCAAGAATCAGAAGGAGAAGACTCTGGTTTAGATACAAATATTCCACAGGCCTCAAATAAGAGAGTCCATCCTGTCAAGGGGAGTTTGTGTTGGTTTAATATCTGATACCTCCTAAAAATACCGCAACAACTCAGGGGAAGCATGTGTTCTTTGACATTGATGTCAAAGGGGGAGAAAAGATTTTGGGTGCCTTTGTTGCCATCAATGCCAAAGGGGGAGATTGTTGGCATGTTTTACAGGCAGCCTATTCTTGTCATTGATGGCAAGTACAACAACGACGATGGTTTAAGTACAGGAAGAATGTGCCAAGCAGGCACCAGAAGTATTTTGGGAAGAAGCAGCAGAGCAAGCTCGATAAGATCAGAAGAGATAGTGCAGAGTATGCGTGTTTGTCATTGATGGAAAATATCACGACCAACAGCACAGGGATAATGGCATGGCAATGGCAAGTTCAACAAGTGATCATTGGATCCCATTCAGAAGCGTAAACTCTAGGAGTCAAGGAAGCAACTCATGACAGAAAATCGTGAAATGCAAAACCACAACTTAATCTCCATTTCGGAGTTTCAGATACCGGAAGTTGGAAGAGTCAAGAGTTGAGACTCTTCATCACAGGAGTCCCAAAGTTGCGAAATGCGAAACGCCGAAATCCCGAAACAGGCACAACGAAGGATCGTGAATTTGTGAAATGATCCTGGTCGTTGAAGCCAGAGGACACATGGAAAAAGATTGGCATTTCGCTGGCTGAAAGGTCAAAGGAAGGAGTTCTCTAACCTCTCTAACTCGCGATATGCGAAATTGAGAAATAATCCTAGATGTTGGATCGAGGATTGATTTGGACCGTTGGTCAGACAAGATGAAGGCCCATGAAGTTTCGAAATCACGATAAGATCTGGACCGTTGGGTCCATAGGACACATGGCGAAAGATCGTCATATCGCTGACTGGAAATTCAAAGGAACGGGGTTCCCTAACCTCTTGAACTCGCGATATGCAAAATCGCGAAACACCAAAATGCGAAATGAAGAAATACCTTCAGATCATTTCATAGTTTGTGACTTGGAGTGTCGAAACACTTCATCACAGAAATGCCGAAATGCGAAACGCTGACATACCTTCACATCATTTCGGGGTTCATGACTTGGAGTGTCGAAACACT
This sequence comes from Picea engelmannii, assembly GCA_009831015.1. Classification (NCBI taxonomy): domain Eukaryota; kingdom Viridiplantae; phylum Streptophyta; class Pinopsida; order Pinales; family Pinaceae; genus Picea; species Picea engelmannii. Next base: position 473,715 of record ML785884.1, read on the forward strand.
TCATCATAGAAATGCCCGAAATGCCGAAATGCATTTTCGAATAAGGCTGTGGTCACAACCAGTGGTCACATCTGTGGAAGATGGAGGAAGGAGCTAGTGCAACCAAGCCCCATTTCGGTGATCGCGATTTGGAGTGTCGAGACCCTTCATCATAGGAATGCCGAAATGTGAAATTGCGAAAGCACTTTCTGGATAAGTGCTCGGTCACCGCCGGTGGTCACATCGTTGAAGAGCTCGAAGAGACAAGCTCCATTTCAGAGTTTGGGACATGGAGAGTCGAGACAATTCTTCACAAAATCCTCGAAACATGAAATGCGTGTTTAGAATTGGCCCGTGGTCATAACCTATGGTCACATCGACGAAGGCTCAAAGGAGGAGCTAGCACGAAGCTAATCTCCATTTCAGAGATCGCGACTTGGAGAGTCAAGATGCCTCACAACAGGGATTTCCGAAATGCCGAAATGCGAAATGGCGAAATCAACGCGAGACCCTGTGCTTGTAATCCAACGGTGTTGGATACTTGGAAATCTGATCGAAGGGCTACTGTTTCTCTTCATAGTTAATCGATCAGTTACGATTCAGTTAGAAGAACTGAATCATGACTCTTGGACGGTTGGCGATTCAGTTGTTGATGCGTTTTCTTGGAGGTTCACAATGTAATTGCTAGAAACGATTGATTGTTTTTGCCAGAGGACTCGAAGAGACTTCAGGGTGATTGCCAGAGAAGATTAAGAGTCTCGAGGCATCTTCCAGTGGCATGAAGACTATTCATAGAGGCTATTGATAGATGTAAGACCGTTGGAGCCTAGAACTGTAACAGAGGGAATGAGCTCGACTGTGACAGAGAAGACGAAGAGTCTCGACTGCTGGAGAGGCTAAGGAATCTCAGCATAACACCCAGTGATGATGGATGCATGGGTTTAACCATCAGAGAAGCTGAAGAGTTGCAATGATGATCAGGCAGAGCACTCGACATGGGGAGAGCATGCATAAGCATTGTGAATAGAGGATGCAGAAGATGCACATAGAGAATAAAAACACAAAACAGAGAAGAGATTGGGTGTTGTTGAGAGTGATTCAGATGTGTAGAAGGAGGCAGAGTGCAACAACTGAAATGCACAGAAGAGGAATGGTGCATAGAAGGGACATGGCGCACAGAGCATAAAGCGCAGTAGAAGCAAAGAACATAGATGCATAACTGAGACAGTAAAAGAAGGTTGAGGTGCACTTGTAGAGAAAAATAGAAGATCAAAAAGAGCAAGAAGATGTAGATAGAGAGACACTGATACAGAAGAGCAGAGCAGCATAGCAGAACAATGATAAGCCTGGTAAGCCAATGCCAACTATTGAATCACTGTAATAAGTTTCAGTAGAAAATATTTATAATCAGGGTGGTAGGGAGGTGCTAGGGAGGACTGTTGTCCTCAGAGGTTCAAGTGGGTGCTTGAACACATGGAGTTGTAGCTTCCATCTAGTTGCAACCAGAGAAACCAGGGTGGAAGGGTGGTGCAAAGTAGAAATGTTGTTCTCTGTTATACAGGTTGGTGCCTGTGTGACTGGAAGTTGGTGCTTCCATCCAGTTGGTGCTGGAACACTTAGGGAGTTGTTGCTTCCTTCTAGTGGGTGCTAGAGAAACCATGGGGTTGGTGCTTCCTTCTAATGGGTACTAGAGAAACCAGGGAGTTGGTGCTTCCTTCTAGTGGGTTCTAGAGAAACCAGGGAGTTGGTGCTTCCTTCTAGTAGGTGTTGGTCACTATAATTGCTTGATTGATTTAAACAATCAAGTGATACATAAATTATCAACCCAGGGAAGTCTTTTATTTCAAAGATAACCACGCACTATATATGCTCAATTCCAAAAGCAACTTAGTGTTGTAGAAAAGAAACTTATACTAATCACACTTGCTTGAATAAACTGAAGCTCTGAATTAAATCACAGGAAAGTAACTCCCCTATTGCAATTCTTTAAAGATCAATCTAAGAATCCTGGATTACATTAAGATAATACTTGCAATGGGAAAGAACAACTATTATGCAATCAGAGAACATGACCCTTACTCTCAACCAGAGACTTCAGTACTAACACTCTTTCATGAAAACAGTAATGCAGAAAACAATTAACTCTATCTAACATAGAACAAATCCACCTAGTTCCTTCCTTTCTAAGCAGGAGCCTTGAGCCTTATTTCTGTTTTAGCACACTTGTGAGGTTGAGGTTTACAGGGAACAGGGCAGTCTGATCCCTTCCTTTCTGAGCAGGGATCCCTAACCCAGTTTATGGCTAGCACAAATGGAAGTCTACAGAGAACATGATGTTTTGGTTCTTTCCTTTCTGAGCAGGAACCCTTAACCCAATCCATGGATAACACACTTGCAGAGGTAAATGAAATCTACAGAAGACAAGGTGTTGTGATTCCTTCCTGTCTGAGCAGGAACCCTTAACCAAATCTCTGGCTAGCACACTTGCAACAGTAAATGGAATCTACAGAGGACAAGGTGTTTTGATTCCTTCCTATCTGAGCAGGAACCTTTGACCAAACCTCTGGCTAGCACACTTGCAACAGTAAATGAAGTCTACAGAAGACAAGGTGTTTTGATTCCTTCCTGTCTGAGCAGGAACCTTTAACCAAACCTCTGGCTAGCACGCTGGCAGAATTAAATGGATTCTACAGAGGGTAGGATATTCCGATTCCTTCCTGTCTGAGCAGGAACCTTTAATCCAGTCTCCGCTAGCCTCATAAAATCATCACACAAGATTGCTGATAAAAAGAATTACAAATTTCATTCAATAAACTAAGACAGAGTCAGTAGTGTTTCAGCAAAGCGGAATCCATTAAAAACAGTGTTTCAACAAACGACAGTTAAACAAAGCATGAATANTACTAACACACTTCTAACTAATGGGTGAATCTTGTGAAGAAGGTGGGCCCTCCCTTCTCACAAGATTCCCCTGAACGAAAAGCTAGAGAAGGATACTCAAAGCATTCTTATATTCATCTGTCGAAATATCACATTACAATTTGGAAAAATAGAATACGTCCCGCTTCTCTGGAGTTTCTTCAATACATAAAACTTCGATCCCTCGAATGGTGATTTCCTCTGATTTTAAAGAGGAGATCCCTTCGATACAATAATTACAATGCATAATTGAGCCTTATCCTAAATCGGATCTTCTTTCTAAACCAGCATAGGATGTCCTAGTCTCATGCAACCGAATGCTATTACAAGAGCTGAATGAGGTATTGTTGTTACAGCTGGTGTAACAGCTTCTCCTTGTTGTTGCGGATGATGTTTCGGCATCGCAAATCGCGGGCTGTTTCAGCCACGTGAATTGCGCTCTGACTGTGACGGCTTCCTTGTGTTTCAACATTGTCGGTTCTGGCGGTTCCCTCTGTGTTTCAGCATCTGCAACTCTGGACTATGTAACAGCTCCGTGTTTCAGCATCTGCGTCCTCAAACTATAAGGCAACTCCTTGTTTCAGCATCTGCGACCTCAGACTGTGTAGCAGCTCTGTGTTTCAGCATTAGTTCTGTGTTTCAGCAACAACGACCTTGGACAGTTCTGTGTTTCAGCATCAGTTTTGTGTTTCAGCAATAGGCCTCAAATGCTAATCTGTAGTTTTGGACACTTATGCATTTCTAATCAATGGTTAAGTACGAGAGTGATGTAAAATATTATGCAAAACAGATTAAACGTATAGTAATGAGAAGGGACGTTGTATACCTTTGAGATGATCAGATAAAGTGATAGTATGAGTCTAAATGTAGGTGAGCAAGAGTATAATGGTGGCAAAAAGTATAGGCAAAAAGGTACATTGTGTGGTCCTACCAGTAGGTGCTAGAGAAAATAGAGAGTTGGTGCTCTCAGCAAGTTGCAGCTTGCAAAACAGAGGTTGTAGCCTCACAATGAGTTGGAGCTCATATGTATGATAATGTACAGAATGTAAAGATTACTTATCATACCAAGAAGAAGAGGTTTTTACCTTTTATGGGTTTCCTCAAGAAATATCTGTCTCTATATATTTCATATGTGTGACTGATGTCGAATGTTCTATTGCTTACCTCCCTGCATTATTATGATTGTCATTAAGTGCTCTGCAAAGAGTTTAAAATAAGCATAATTGTTTAAACACGGTAACAACTGATTCACCCCCCCTCTCAATTGTTCAACACTAGATACTCAACCCAAGAGATCAACCTCAAAACTTTATACATCAAGCTCAAAACATTCAATCACTTTTACTAACCTACCAAACATTTACCTTTTTACCTTTACTTTATTTTGAGTTTGTTACTATTTACATTACTTCCCAATTCATCCCTATAATAATTGGATTCAAAGAAGTAATGAAATTTCCTATCAAATTTCTTGCTATATAAAAGAGTCATTCATCCTTTTCCTTGATACAATTTTTCTTAGAATGTGTATCACAAATTGCAATTAGTTTGTTTGATTGTCTAGAGAAGCCTTGTTGGTGTAGGCCATATGTCACATTGGTATCTTGTATTGACTTCATTGTTGGGAAACAGCATGCCTTAAACTAGGGTATAATTTGATAACAAAGTTTTGTCATTCATTTAAATTAGGTCTCTTGTCACTATCATTACGTTGCGTGTAAACACAATGCTCTAGGGTTTCCCACGTTTCTTTTTCAAAGGGGGAGAATTGACCTCATTGTTGGGAATGGGCCATGCTACGCTATAACTTCATATCAAAGTTCTCTCATTGATTGAAATTACATTGATCGTCACCATCATTATGTTGCGTGTAAATCCAATGTTACAAGGTTTAATTAATGGCACAATGTTCAAGTGTTAATTTTACACCAACAAACTTAAACGATGCTAGGAATCCACTGCGAGCTTGCTCTTCTGCCACATCACGAAAATAATTATGTGAAGCACGCGGTGAAATATAATTATACGCAGAATCTGTTCAACTCCATGTGAATCTTTTGTTTTTTAAATAATAATATGCGACCAACTTCCGAGATGATGTATGTAACTCCAAAAAAATTCAACACCTTCAAATCCATATTATATTATTATATTTATAATATTTTGAGTTTGTTACTATTTAAGTAAATGGACACAATCTTTTTCTAATGTTAAAGGGTATAGTTTGTTTTTTTAAGTAAATGGACACGATCTTTTTTTCCAATGTTTAAGGGTATACAGGGTATAGTTTGGTTTGATAAAAGTAAGATGCTTTTAAAAAAAGAAAAGGTCGGAATCATTATTGGATGATTTTTGGGGAATTCTAACCAAGGATGAAACCACTATTTAAAATTAAAAAATAAGTGAAAAAGGAGAAAATACAATCAAGGTAAATGCAGGAATGATTATTGAATGATTTTTTTTTTTGGAATTTTAACAAAGGATGCAACCACCGTTTAAAATAAAATAATATATGCAAACATGGTATATTTTCCATTTGCAAATTATTTCAAGTGAATATCTTTTTAAGAAGGTTGAAAATGTAATATGAATTACATAAATCAAATTCAAAAAGTAAATAGCCTTTTCATTACATTTAACACAATTATATATATGGTTAACTTTATTGGAGGTTCCACTCGTTTCAAATCAATGCGTTGAAAGGGTAGAAAATAATCAAATAATAGGTTAAAAAATTCAAAATAATTAAAAGTAAAAAATTAAACTTATTAATATTTATGATTTTTCATTTAAAAATATAAAGAAAAATTCACATTTTTTTAAAGTAAAAAATGGTGTTTTTTATTACTGTGTTATTATAGTACAAAAATGTGTTTCTTATTACTGTGTTATTATAGTATAAAAATGTCACATGTTTTGGCGGAAACTGGAACATGTGGTAGACTATGATATTTTTAGTCCAAAGTGTTATTTGTCATCTGCCTCGCCAAATAGAAACCAGAGTAGGTGGCAGATTCATGTTCTTACAGAACTGTTCTAGAAGCCTACGACAATCTAACAACTGAGAAAATAAAACAAAATTGTAAAATTGTGTCGTCCCAATACAAAGATCTGGGCGAGAATTGTACAAGGAACTCATTTCAAAGAACCAAAAATTAACCATTAGCACCTAGGGGTATGTTGTCCGGAGATCCAGTGAGAGGGTCATCCCTGTGATGGAGCATGAAAGTCTTCGCGCAGGTTGGGAAACACTGGTTAGCAGGTGCATTAGAGAATGCATCATACAACATGTCGAACCGTTGACTCATGAGGGTGTCCCGGTGGAGCTAGTTCGCCATTTGGCTCTTTAGCTCAAATATGAGCTCTAACTGCTCTGGGCTGAAGAGAGGAGGTAGAGCAGGGCAAAATTCAGGGATTGCAGAGAGCGTTGGAGGCGCCAAGATTGGGTGTCCCCCCTGCACAGTGCCCCTTTCCTCCAACCCAATGGAAATGTTCTTGGCCTTGGTCGTCTCTGTTGCTTCCTCTCCTTTGTTGTTGTTGTCCCGGGTTGAAACACTTAAGTCCAAGTGGAGGAATTCCTCCTCAATGATGCAGGTGGCGCCTTCCATGACGGCCTGGGCACTAGTAGTCACTGTGTGGTGGATGGGGAGCTGCAAGTCATCTTGAACTATGAAGAGGGATTCTGAAGGAACCTGGATGGGTACCTCCAGAATCACCTCCTCAACATACACCATTGATGGAGTCCTTGGCCTCTTCCTTCGCTGAGTTCGGGCTATGGACAAGGCTTGTTCTATCTGTTGCACCTGTCTCTGTCAAGTGGCATAACTATACCAGATTGGGCCGTGCCTCGACTTACCCCTCTCCCTCGGCATGGCGAGGCCAGGATGGCTAAGAATTCTTTGAGTAACTGTGAGGAAGACCCATTGCTCACAGGTCCCTTTCATAGAGCAAGCAGAGTGGTATAGCGTGAAGGAGAAATTATGCCAACCAACGCTGAGTGGGAGAGTTAACCTTTGGGTTGACATGACTCATGTACTCACCCGAGCTTTGCAATTAAACCTCAGAGCTTCCATTATCCTAACTCGTGAGAAGTGTCCTCCCATCCTCTATGGGTCGCCCTTCATTCAAGACTGAAGTGAAGGGCGACAACCTACCATATTTATGGCTTGAAGCCTGGGTAGGCTACATGGCCTCCCATTTCCCTTTCATTGCCGCATAGCACCCCATCCGTGAAAAAAATTCATATTTTTAAATAACAGGTTTTGGATAAAAATTTTTTAACAAAACAAATCACATTAAAAAAAAATAAAAATTAAACTTGTTAATATTTATGATATTTCATTTAAAAATATAAGGAAAAATTCATATTTTTAAATAAGTTTTGGATGCATTTTTTTTAAAACAAAACTCATCACATTTTTTTTAGGTGTTTAAAGCAAGATATAAATAAAACGAGTATAAGTGCATACTGCACTTTATGAAATCTTACAAAATTATAATTATATAATTAATTATTTACAAAATGATAATATATAATTAATCATTTGCATATGATTCTGATCCTTTGAAAAACAATTATTGGATCTTTTAGTTTTTCTTCTTCTTTTTAATATTTTATTTTGCATCCATTTAAAAAAGAAAGAATCTCAATAATTAAGAGAATCAGTTTCAATTTTTTTTTCAGTGATTTTGATTTACAGAAAGTAATTTCAGCTATTATTATTAAGAAAACCATGTATCCATAGTAGTAGTTTGATTTTGCGTGAAATTTGGTGATGAATAATTGGACCTACAGAGTGACTAATTTTATATAATTCTAATATTTTAGAAATTTTTCACTGTACTAAATCTATTTATACATTCAACCATACAATTTAAACATCCATTTATACATTCAACAATACAATTTAAACAACAGAAAGATTTTGTCCAAATTAAAAATAATATCAATTAAAAATAATATCTGTCGTTAAACCAGCGGATGCCCAGTACGAATCTAAAGGAATATACATATATTAATATTTCACAGCGAAGTGGATGCAAGCTGGGATCCGATCATATGTCTCTCGAACTGTTTAATTAACGGAGCAACAGCTTTGATGGAGCCATCATATACATATGGAGTTCCTCCCACCACTGTCACATTGTTTTTCATTGACGGTTTCAGCCATTCCGTGCAAGGTTCTCCTCTGTTGGAGATGGTGTTATGATAATGGTAGTATCTTATCTTACCCTCCGTCTTACGCTGTGTTTTCCCGAACAGATTCTGAGACAAATGAACTCCAGTCGCGTACACATTTCTTGCCTGCACTGCATACTTGCGATCTCTTCCTCTTTTCACGCCCCTAAATACGAGCTTCTCAATCCCCCATTCCCTGTACAATAAAAAACATGATCACATTCAATTTCAGACCCAAAAAACATTTTCGGGTTTTTATTTGAATTCACCATGACAGTTACCTGGTGTAAGCACTGCTGGTTGACTCGTTGCTAAGTTTGTTCTGCAAGCAGATCTTGTTGGACATGGTATATTGCTCAATGGTGAACTGTGTATAACCAGAGAGCTCATTCACTACAGATCGCAGAGATTTCCCCCGACGAATATACAGATACTCATCTACATCGAAGAAGAAAGTCCAATTCGCCATGAATTTGTATCTGTGCAAACAGTCATTCACAATCAGAAACTGATTATGGTAATACCCGTCATATTGTTCCTGATCACTTATATCCTGCAACGTCACACGACCTGCTCGAATCCATGGCTCCAACACCTTTCTAACTTGGGGATGGATTTCACCCGCATCGTGAAAAACAAAGTGCGATCTAGGCCCAAAGAATTTGGCATGATAAGCCATCCACTCTCTCATTCTCTGAGGACTCAGGTCACCGTACAACGAGGAACCACAATAGAGATAATCAAAGGGAGGAGCCTGGCTGTAAACGGAGGCATTGTAAGTACCCTCTTGTTCGTTGAGAGCAACGATCCTCTCTGGTTTCCCAGAGTCGCTGCCACTGAATGCATGAATAATGAGGTCTCCACCATTGCCATCGGTGCCCACGCTGTGAGAAAACGTGCAGTTGACAACCACGACTGTGTAAACTCGGCCATAGCCCCAATCTGGGAGCATTTTGTAGACCTTGCCCTTAATTCTTCCAGCAGATGAATTCTTGGGGATCCATTCGCATTCAAATCGTGGCTTCCCGGAAACATAGAGAGGCTTGGAAGCGAGCCCAACTACAGCAAACGTGGCTGGACCTCCTCTGTATGCTCCCATTTGGATAAACAAGTATGCAGCATTCCCATATGGACGAAACACCCGCTTGTTGATATCTTCTTGCTCAATTTCTTTGGTGGTGGGGTTTGTCGTGCTACTGTTATGAATACTATTTGGCTTCCTCATCTGATTCACCTGATCCGTTTTTCTGATTTGGATACTGTATTCACGAGGATTGGAATCTTTCTCGAGAAATGTTGGGTTGAGATTTTTACATAAGGGGATGTCACGAGGTATAAACAGGGCCACTATGAGAATAAAACCCATAACCACGATCGCCCGCATGAGAACCTTGGTCTCCATGCGCAAGATGGAAATAAATCTGGGCACACCATCTTTCTCTTTGTCCTTCCCCATGGAGATCATAACAGAAACCGAACGCAAAAAACTAGTAAAAACTAGATCTATGTCATTAAACCCAGAACAACACTGAATTAAACATGGCAAGGCGGTTCTGAGTCGAAGCAAATCATGTTATTGGAAAAAATGATTGCAAAATTATCTGATTTACTAGTGATGCATTTAACCCCTCAAGCCTATGGAGGATGCATAGAATATAGGTGCTCTTTCCTGACTCTTTCGCGGGAGCTTCAGAGAAATCGGTGGGCGAGCCAAGGTGAAAAAAAGAGAGCCAAGGCCAGCTTGCTGTATAGAAGAAAATAGAATTCTCGTGTCCCAACGAAGTTACTATATTTTTACTAACTTCAACCTTAGATCTCGTGAAATTTCTTGCCTGGCTAAAAACAAAAGTCATAAACTGACGAAGCAAACTTACAAATTTCCTGTAAAGAACCTGGCCGATGACCGTTTACCTTCCTTCTGTATTGTGCATTGATCGCCGATCTGACATGCAACTAAATCGGCTGTTCAGAATGTTCATTGGATCTGAAATCGATTCAAAATAAAAGATATCACGCATCTATTAAGTCTAAGTGTGATTATTTTATTTTTATCTTTAAGGTCGGTCTTTAGTTACGATGTTGATATTTACATAAAAAAAATTTCAATGTTAGTTTATATTTAGAGAAATATATTTATAAAAAAATTGAACGCAGGTATTCAATGATGATGATTACGATGTTTACTGCTCCGTAACGTTACCCGGATTTATCAAACAAATAAAGTGAATTAAAATGAGTATTGTTTTTATATTTATTTTGATTTATATTTTCTATTTATTTGTGAGGTTTTTTTAAGATACTGATGATGTTGTTAATAAAAATTTTGACAAGGGGAATTTTGATAATGAAATTTTGTTGATGGGATTTTGATGTTGAAAGTCTGTTTTTTTAATTTAAATTTATTTAAAATTAAAATATTTTTTTTCCCTAAAATGATATTTTAGTATTTATGTTTAGTGATCATAATGCGTTTACATTTATGTTTCTCTTTGTTTCTATATATATTTGAACAGAGTGATAATGAAAAGTGATTTATATATGTATTTTCATTGTATATATATATTTGAACAGAGTGATAATGAAAAGTGATTTATATATGTATTTTCATTGTATATATATATTTGAACAGAGTGATAATGAAAATATTAAAAATATTAAAGTGATTTATATATTTATTTTCATTTTCACTATGTTTATATATATATATATATATATATAAAATATGATTACATATTTTTATATTTGAATATAGTGAAAATAAAAATATTAAAAACATTAAAGTGATTATGATTTTTTAAGATAAAAGGTTGGAAGAGTTATTTACATGGAGATACAATTATATAATATATATTGATGATTGTAATTATTATGGTTAATGTCTAGTCAAATTAAATTTGGTTTATTAAATCTTAAAAAACTAAAGAAATTATTGGTTTACTTTAGATTTATATTTTGTTCTCTAAAAGTTTTAAGAGAATTATTTTTGAATCACCATAGTTTTGATGAGTTAAAAGGTTGTCTTACAACAAATATTTTAAAATTGTGATTTAATGTGGGTGTGCTTAAGACATTCTAAGAGAAAATAGTTTTCATCTTCAACCCTCTTAGTGTTACAAAGATGGCAAATTCTTTTGACCCATAACATTTTAAGAATTGTCCACACCCTAATTCTTTGGAATTATATTTTGTGCTCTAAAAGTTTTAAGAGAACTATTCTTAAATCACCATAGTTTTGTTGAGTTAAAAGATTGTCTTGTAGAACAAATATTTTGAAATTGTGATCTAATGTGGATGTGCTTAAGATATTCTAAGAGAAAGTGGTTTTCATCTTCAACCCTCTTAGTGTCACAAAGATGAAAAATTCTTTTGACCCATGACATTTGAAGAATTGTCCACACCCTATTTCACTAGGGATCTTATGAGACTTTGTTCTTATTTTATAAATGTTGTTTTTTTTCTTTACTCGAGTCAAAACAAAGATACTTTTGATCTTTGAGATTAGGTTCGCTCACCTCGTTATAGTATCTTTAATTTCTTTTATCCTCTAATTCTTTGTCGCACCACAATTCCTCCTTAAATTTAGATGTATTAATATTTTTAATATTATTTTATTCTGTAGAGTGACCTCTTCCTTTATTCCTAAATGATTTAGTCAAGACTTGGCATTTTTATGGCAACCTTGCTTGAGCCACATGTGGTTTTGATTGGTGTTTGAAGCAAAATCTTAGGAATCCTCTTGTCTTCCATGTTGTTTATCTTGTTCTTGTACATTAGGTACCTAGTCATGGCCATGCTCTCAATGGAGGAAAGACTTGCTTCTATGAAGAGGTTAGGATAAGGTGTGTTGCCTTTGATTTTGAGATTATAAGTTATACAACACTTTTGGATTTTCTCTATTTTTCTCAATGATTCTCTAGAGATGTTGCAACCCCAAACTTCACAACTATATAAAATAAAAAGAGTGATGAGAGTCTCAAGGAGGAGTTTATTCTTATCCCATAGCCAAAGGTGAACTGATTTACAACTATTTTCAAGTCTGTAATAAGTTTTCCATTCTACATTTTTCTTTTTCTCAATGTTATATTTTCAATTGAGCTTGTGATGAAGATTGATTTTGAGATATTTGTATGAAGTCACTTCATCCAAGCTGTTGTTGTCATACTTGAAATTAGTGTAAGTGATCTTTTTGAATTTAATTATAATAATCTTTGTTTTTCCAGTGTTAAAAATCATACCCATAAAAGAGTAGAAATATTTAATAATTTTTAGTTGCCTGTCAAGATCATAGAGACTCCCCCGCCATAAGATTTTTAGTTGTTTGTTATGACTATACCAACTAGAGTTGTGCCAACACAGCTCTTTCGAACAACCCTCGAACTTGTCAATGTGATGTGATGTTCAACCCTCCAACTTGTCAATGTGATGTGATGTTCAGTTTGCTTTTCTAAATATATCACAAATTTTACAAATATATTCATTCTTTATATCACAATTTTATAAATGTGTTCATTCTAAGACATTTTGAGTTAGTGTAATGACTATTTTCACTAAACATATCATAAACATTATTTTAATCTTTAAAATATATATATATTTTTTTAAATCATAATATTAAAAGAAATTATCAATCAAATTAATATTGAAAAACTATTTTTAATATTTAATATTTAATAACTATTATTAAAATTATATTTCACAAATTATCCAAATACTTTATTTTTCTTAAAAAAAACCTTGAGAAATGACATAATATGAAATGCATAAGTATGGTGGAGCCACCACCCCATCTTTGAAAATCATTTTCTTTTATCCTATGTCAAACTATGAATATGTGTCACTTTTTATAATATAATTTTCCCAATGTAATTTATAAATTTGTTTTTACAATCTAACATTTTATATCATGTATGTATTTACATGTATCTTTCAAAATAAAAATAAAAATGATAATAAGTGTATTTCTATTTATTAGACTTAAATATATATTATGTTTAATTTTTTTCCTTAAACATAAAGATATTGTGTATGAATTGTTGTAATGTAAACATGTTTTTTTTTTAATTTTATTTATTTATTTTTAAATATAATAATTTAAGAAAATGAGTTTTTTTTTATATATTCTTTTTATTATTATTTTTTTAAATAAAAAAGATTGTATTATTTTAAAAGGTTGTCATAGAAATGTGTGTCAATATGTAGTTTAAAATATGTCATTTGTTCTGCCATATGCATGGAAACCAGAACAGGTGGCCTGCAAAACTTATAGACAAGGCAGTATACAAGAACCAGAGTTTTGCTAGTGCATAATTCAACTGAAATTCAATTGTAAATGTATCCTATCTAGACCTGAAAACATGACAATAAGAAAGCTAAACATTTGGCGAACCCGGGCGACCATCATGGCGGAAAGTGAAGGTGAACGACTGGAAACAAGTTGGGCAGTGGCTTTTGGCAGATTCGTTTGACAAGGAGTCTAACAAAAGGTCCAGACAATGACTGAGGGCACTCTGGCATTGAATTTGGTCCCCCATTTCCCAACACATCTTGAAAATCAACTGCAAATGATCCTCCGAGAATCTGCGTGAACTAGGCATATCTTGCTCCGAGCTCGTATCATGACTCGTCGAGGCTGGATGAACTGGTGCTTCCTTGAACAAATCCAAATGAGTCTCCTCCTCAACCAAACAATAACCCAAGTATGTGTTGGTGGCATCATTGAGCGACACACTGCCATTTGGGGTTGTCCTTTTAATTGAGTCGTCCAACCATTGTGGAGGGATTTCTTCATCTATCACACAACCACCCATAGCTGTATCAGGAGGGATAGGGGGGATGGTGTTGTGAATTGGTTTAGTCAGCCCAATGGTATGCTCCATCCAACTTGGAGGAATTTCCTTCTCTATTGGACAAGCACCAGAAGTTATCACGGGGTCGAAAAATTGAGGCATTGGCTCCAGATTGTCGAGGGGAAGTTGAGCATCATCATACTTATTTTGGTCAGAGTGGGGAGGGCTGATAGGAATGGTGAACGGGTTAGGAGGAAAATAGGGGGGCTCGAGGGCAAGCCTAAACGTCGGTGTCGAACTACAAAGCTATAGTAGGCCAGCCCATGTTTGGGCTTGCCCCTTTCATGTGGCATGGAGTAAACATAGCAGAGGGAGATGGTGAGAAACATGCTATGACCAGGCACCAAAGAGGAGGTGAAATCAACAGAAGCGGGTGCTCGACTCCAGTGGAAAGAGAGTTCAGGCAGGGGATGAAAATCCAAGTGCAAATGCAGGATCAAATAGCCACGGTGAATACTTACCTCCAAGAAAACCATTGAGATGACAGGGAGAGGCACCATGAAGACTGAGTTGATGTCACCCAACTACCTCGTACCTGCTCCAGTGAGCCATAACTGGTGCAGAATGTGCACCATTAATCTTCCCTTGATGTCTCGGTGCACTTATCTCCCTCACAGCTTGAATGATAAGCATGGTGAAAAGACTGAGGGAGAGGCTGGCGGCGAGGGGCCTTAACTGCATTGGTTGCATGAGTGCCAAATAACATAGGATTGACAGGTGTCACCCCATCTTAGGAGAGTTTTTTATATTTTCATTTACAACATTTTTTTTAGTTTTTTTCTAAATTGGGATAACTAAAAAGTATGCTTTTGAAGAGAATTTAAAGTAATATACTATGATTATGATTTTGTAATATTTTAAATTTATAATTTCGCAAATATAATTTTTTATTTATATCCATCTTAATTAATAAAATAGAAAAAAGTAAATAAGTAAATATATATATATATATATATATATATCCCTTTAAAAACTCTAGCTAACAAGCCTTCAATTCTGCAACAAATGCATGGCGGTGAGGGCTTAGGAATGCGGATCCAAGGTTTTCAGTACTATTGAATAATGGATTATGATGTGGGAGATAGTCATGGTTAGTTGGAGCGAATGTTTCTAGAGCACAATATTTAGAGGCTATCATTCTTTGTGCGGGGAATCTGGAATGCCTTAAGGGAGATGACATCTTGGAAGTCCATATTCACCTTCCCCTTGTCAGGAATAAAGTACAACTCTAGGTTTGAGGTCGCCAGGTGGAGAATATTCTTGGATGTTCGGTTAATGCATTAACGGTAGACCTTGCAGTATATTTTAATTGTTGATGATGAGTTAGATTACGGCAGTGAATGCCTCTGATTTTAGCTTCATTTGAATGCAAAATTTGAAAAGGGCGTATGATTTGGAGGATCTTGAACCGTTGGATCCACCTTTGAAAAGAGATCCCGAGGCCTCTCTCCATTCTCGAGGTCCGTTGTGGAATGTGGTAGAAGGTTGGTTTACAAATAAACTTCATTTCACATCCCAACACACAAAAAGGAGGCTTAGTCTAAATGATCTACGAAATGATTTTTTTCCGGTGATATTTTCCGGGGACATTTATTTGAAATTTAGCAAGAAATTGTTAAATCTACATATTTGAGTGATTATTTCTGTATAATCCGAGTGACATAGTGATTTTGTGTAGATTTATGTCACCGGATTCCGACAAAAAAAATCATTTCGTAGAACAGATAGACAATGTCAAAAGGGAGAATGTGAAAGTGGAGGGTATGCATGGCTCAGTAACATCGATAGAACACACAACACATAATTCATGTAATATTTCAATCAGTGCATGCAGAGGCGAAGGAGAATCGGCTCCATTGAATGCTAATCAAAATAGACAAGTACATAGGCAGGGTATATGTTGGAAAGCTCACAAGGAGCGTTGGCGAATGGTGGTTGGGGACGACATAGAGATTGGGGATATGCCAAATATGGTTGGAAAAACTAGGGTTGGATGCTTCTGCGTGAAAATAGTCTCCCAGTGTTTGTAAGGAAGTGGTTGATGGGAAATTGGCAACCTCTTCTTGGGTATTGCCATGTTTTCCATGTGCTAGCTAGAGATTGGATCTCTTTTGGGTTCAAATCGCATGAAGATATGATGGAACCCTTCATTCGTGTCTAGGGCTAGGGTTCATCCAGGTTAGTCCTAAAGGAATGGTCTATTTCCTTGGATCCAGTGTAGGATGTTCTCTCACCAACCAAAATATGGGCTATATTACCAAATATTCTGCTGGTCTTCTAGAAAGAAGAGATTTTAGTGGCTATGAAAAATAGTGTTGGTATATTTGTTGGCTTAGATCCGGGATGGGAGACGAAGATTTACCAAAGATGGGATTGGTTACAAATTGAAGTTTATTTACGAGATGGGTTGCATGATGAGATCAAGCTTGTTTGGGGAAGCTTCTCAGTGAGCCAAAATATTGACTACTGGAGACTCCCTTTTAGATTCTTTGGATTTCATGTAGTGGGCCACTTCTAGGCGTAGTGCAATCAAACAACTACCCATTTCCCTCCTTTTTAAAAAATATGGAAAAGAAAGCAAGAGGTGGTGTCTACTAAATTGGACATGATGGAGGAAGAGGGAAACTTTCATTTTGGAGGAAAAAAACAACCACGACTCATCACTCCATGCAGTAACTCTCCCAACACCTCACGATATGGGAAATCAAGTAAGGACTCAAGTCTCGTACTTCAAATTCAGTCTCTTTCTACTGATGTTTCTTCTTCCTCACAAAGAGTAAAAGACTTGGAGGTTCCTTGTCCCCCTGCTACGACACCCATTTACAAGTCTCCCCTCCCTCAAAATGTGCTCTCCACTCTGTCTAACACTGTCTATGGGGTCATCAAAATCCTAATTCCTAGGGAGGCCTCTAATTCTGAGGGGCCCCTTATCCCAAACCCTCATCAACAGTCTCATCGCCCTTCTTCCTCCTCAGTGAATTTGAGTCAATTTAATGGAATAAAATCATAATATCTACTTAGATCCAAAGCTAAATTAGGGATTGATTTACAAGTAGTAGGAGATATGGGATTGGAAAAAGGATCAGGAGGGCATCCAGGAAGAAAATATCGAATATACCTTGCCCAAATTCAGGCTGCAAAAGAGATATGTAGTGGGAAACAACCAACCATCCCATGGGCCCTTATAGCAGGAAAGGCCCAAGACTGAGTGACTAAATGATTGCTCTCTCCTCCAATTCTCGTGAAGTGAGGGGCACTCCAAAAATTTCTTCCCTCAAGTTCCTTTGCGTTGTAGTAAATCCTGACATAATATTGATACAAGAGACGATGTGTACTAATTCCAAGTCAGAGGATAATTTTAGATCATGGCTTAAAGGTTGTTTTTTTTGTTCCTCAGATGTTGTTGGACTTTCAGGCGAACTCATAACATCATGTAGTCCGAAGTTAAAGGTGATTGATTCTTGAGTATTTCCTTCTTGTATTCTTGTTCAAGTTAAGGATAAGGTGCTCAATTTCTCTCTCAAAATTTTTAATGTATATGGCCATTACACAAATAGGATCCCTTATTGGGAGAAACTAAGTGCCTTAGACTTTTTAAATTCTGGAGCTATGATACTAGGGGAGATTTAAACTTTACTGTGTCACTCAAGGAAGTATGGGGTCAAAATCCTCGTCAAGACCCTCAAGAATAATTTTTCCTATAGTGGATGGAAAAGCATAATTTATTGGACTTGGTCCCTAAGAAGCTTTCTAATACTTGGAGTAGTGGGAGGAAAGGGGCGGGCTTGGTGGCCAAGCGATTAGATCGGTTTCTAATATCTGAAATTTTGATTGAGAACAAATGGGATATCAATTCAAGGGTGGAAATTGGGGGGATTTATGATCATATGCCCATAGTATTGGAAGTTTCCAAAGCAGGTCCGAAAATGTCAAGTCCCATGAACTTCAATCATGAATGGCTCAAAGAAGAGGATTATCGTAATTTCGGAATATGGTGGAAGAAACATGGCATCCTTTTTTAGAGGATGTGGGTCAAAATTTTATGCAACAATTCTCTGAAAATATAGTAAAAATAAGGAAAGCCATGATTTTGTGGGCCAAAGAATTCAAGAAAAAATAATGGCAACAATTGCAGAGGTGGAATCAAAACTCATCTATCTCCCTATTGAGCATGAGGTGGGAAATTTATCATAAGTGGAAGAACCCTCGATCAAGGAACTTATGATAAGGAAACAAGAACTGTTTAGGATAGAGGAATCAAATTGGAGGCAAAAAAACAGGTCGGTTTGGATCCAAGAAGGTGACAATCACACTAAATACTTTCACAAATTTGTCAGTTTTTGCAGAATGAAAAAATCTATATGGGAGATCAAGGGTGATCAAGGAAAAAAGGTGACTATCTTCAAAGAGACAACCAATGCAGGTAAAAACAAATTCTCCAATTTACTCAAAGAATAAATGGGATGTCCTATCGCTGAGATCATGAAGGTTATAAATATTTTCCCCTCCTTTATCTCAGATGAAATGAATAACTCCTTGCATGAAGAGATATCAGAGAAAGAAATTCTCCAAATCCTCTGATCCTTTCAAAAATGTAGAATCCTTGGGCCCGATGGCCTCACAATCGAATTTTACCTAGGATTTTACGAGCAGATAAAATGGGATCTATTGAAAGTGGTAAACAAATCGAAAAGATTTGGTAAAGTGTGGGGATATTATAACTCCACTTTCCTATCCTTGATCCCAAAACAAAAAGCCCCTCTTTCCTTCAAACAATTTCGTCCCATTTCATGTTGCAACCTAATCTACAAGCTCATAGCCAAGATCATAGCCAATCGATTGAAGCCTATCTTTAGTGGTTTCATATCAGAAGAACGGTATGGTTTTCTCTATAACCACCAAATTCATGATGTTATTTCTATCACACAAGAAGTTATCCACTCTGTCAAGCTAAAACAAATTCCCTCTTTTATTTTGAAGCTCGATTTATCAAAATCATATGATAAAGTGAGATGGACCTTCATCATGTTAGCTTTGATAAAGCTAGGAATGAATCTAGAATCGGTCAATTGGGTTATGGGGTGTATCGAATCTCCTTCCTTTTCTATCCTAATTAATGGTGTTCCTTCCTCTCTTTTTTGATCCTGCCAGGGGCTTCGTCAAGGATTACCTCTCTCCCCCTTCTTTTTTTAATCATTGTGGAAGGATTAAGTTTACTGATAAAAAAATGCACGACATGTAGGACTTCTCAAAGGCATAAACATATCAAAAACATTAATCCTTTCTCATTTACTCTTTGTTGATGACATAATTATTTTTGGTGCAGACTCATAATTGCAAGCAATGCAAAAAAAATTAGACCTCTTATGTACCTCTACAAGAATGCAAGTGAATAAGTAAAAGTCGGTTGTGTCGATCAGTGGAATACATGAAGAAGTGGAAACCCAATTGAAAGTGCATTTAACCTTTGCTCAACATCCTTTAGATGATGCAATAAAGTATCTTGGTTTTGTTTTAAGACCAAATGAATATTATTTCAATGATTGGTTGTGGCTATTCTCAAAAATCCAAAAAATAATCTCATTTTGGGCTCATCGATGGATCTCCAAGGGCGGGAGACTAGTTCTCTTGAATGTGGTACTGGGAAATGTTCCAATGTATTGGGATTCCATAGCAAATATCCCAAATGGAATATTACACAAAATAAGGAAACTATGTTTCTAGTTCTTATGGTCAGGAAATGTTGATAAGAGAAGTATCTCATTGGTTAAGTGGTCAAATATGGCCAGGCCCAAGGAGATGGGTGGGTGGGGTATTAAGAATATGGTTTGGTTATGCCAAGCATTAGCCATAAATCATGTGGATGTTGATTCACAATGAAATATTATGGGAAAAATTGATGATTTCAAAGTACATTCATGAGATGTCCATCATAGAATGGATCCGACAACCAAGGAAGAAAATCAGAACAACTCGATATGATGGAAGGAACTAATAGAAGTATTTCTACTGATTGGAGAACATTTCGTTTGGGACAGAGGCAATGATAAACAAGTAAGGATCTGGGAAGACCCTTGGGTTGGCTCAGGAGAAGGATACATATTACCGGATGAATTGGTGAATGCAGTACACAATCAAGGAATATACTCTATAAAGGATGCAACTATTGGAGAATTAGATAGAATAGGAATAAGTGAGTGGAAAACGATCGAAATCTTAGAAATAGAAGAATAAAGCCTAGATCGATGGGGAGACTTCGTATGTTCTCTTAAGTCAAATTTTATTTCTTTGCAAGAGGATCAGGAAGAAACTTTTTTCTAGATAGGCGATGACAAAAGAGGAATATATTATGCTAAGTTGGGCTACATATTGTAGGCAGAGGAAGCTTTAACTAGCAAGAAAAAATTGTGGTGGAGCTTCATTTCGTCCCAAAATACTCCTATCAAATAAAAAATTCTCCTATGGATGGAGATGGATAATAAAACATTAACTTGGGACAACGACTGGAAAAGAGGGTGGTGTGACCCTAACATATGTTTGATGTGCAAAATAAATGTTGTATCGGTCCAACACCTATTTATAGATTGTCCCTATGCCCAACAAGTCTGGGTGGAGATCGAAAAAGAAGTAAAAATATAGAGGTTGCGACGAGAAGGAGAGCTATAAAGTTGGACAAAAAAGTGGAAGAAGGATGTTGAAGTCCATAGTTACATGTCAATTCCTTTTTTCTTTGTTTATTCTCTATGGTGGGCTATAAACAAGGGAATTTTTAAAAATAGTTTTATTCCATGTGAGGTGGTGGCAGGGTTGATAGTCAAATTGGTTGGGGAATACAAGGTCGAGATGAAACAAAAGAATTTCAGGAAACCTTCAATGACATAGATTGCAGACGAAATTTTCTGGGGGGTTCTTTGATGGGGTAATTCAGGGCCACCCTCCTTTATGTGGAGCAGGTGCAATTTTATTCATTTCAAATTCCCATTAATTCACAATTAGATATGTGATATGGAGAGGTTCAAAAAACAAAGCAGAGCTTGCATCTCTTTGGGAATTATTGTTCCATGTTGATTTGCTTAAGTTGCGAAAGATACATGTCTTCGGAAAATCATAGGTGTTGGTTGACTAGATAAATGGGAAAGATGAGTTTCAGGTGAGATGTATTTGACCCATAATGAGTGTTCGTTAGATCTCTCACTTCTTACTTCTTCTAGGGTTGACCCAGGTTTAGATTTGAATAGGTTTCCAACAAAACCATCGAAAACTATCATCCCTCCTGGTAAACTAGAAGGTAATGCTGTGCACAGGGTGCACAATGCAGTCTCACCCAAGATAGCTCTATGGGTGACTGCACCCAGGTGTTTACAGTGTAGGAATGAGTGGGGATTTGGGAGTGTATTATATCTTTATTTATGCATTAAACTTGTTACTGATTCAGGTATTCCTAAGATTCATTTATCTTTTAGCCTTATGCAGGCATGCTAATAAATCTAGTTATTCATTCATTCATAAAATAATCATTGACATAAAGTAAAAATTTAAGAACCATCACAAAGAACAATTTTTTTACCGTGGTTCACCCCCTCCTGAGATACATCCACAAAGATTTGTCTTCTCTGATCTTTTATTTAGTTTGCTGCAAAATCGGGCGTCGCACACATTACATCTTCAATCATACAATCATGATGAGGTTAAGGAACCTATGTGAGGTGGACTAGATCACACCAAGCTCCTCATCTTGTGACTTAACCCTCAAAATCTAGCTTATTCGACTCTTCTACACCTCATAACGAACTAACTATATTTGAACTCTCACCAACCCCTAACCTAGACCTCCTAGGTTCTTATTTATATTATTTTATAGGCTTACAACAACTACAATCCTTATCAAAAACCCTAAACCTATCATGGTTAGGCAGGTATTCCTACACGCCACATTGATTTTCCTCTTGCATGCTTATTTTCCTTGTTTTTATGCATGTTTCTTTCTTTCCATCTGTTGCGCGTGCTCCAAAATTAGGTTTTCCTTTCCAAAATTAGGTCTTTCCTAAAATAGATTTTCTCTCTAAAATTAGGCCTGAACCCAAAATAACCTTCCTTCTCAAAATAGGCATGCACCCAACAGGCCCCCAACATTGACATGTAGCTCATCCCAAGCCACTCAGGTAGTGTGTTCTCCTTGTACTACCCTGTCCAAACTATGGAAATTTTCTGCTAGTTCCCTTCCTTTTTCCCTCTTCTGTGTAGCTTTTCCTGTTAGTGCCTCCATTGACTGCATTTCTATATCCTCTTGCATTAATGTTGTGCCCTCTGTATGTGCCTATGCCATACTTTTCTTCTCTTCCTCCAACTGTGAAATCATTTGTGCTACTTATTTTTGGAGAGGTTCCAATTCGACTTGTCTTTATTTCTTCTTTATTTGCGTTGTTTTTAACTATGTCTGTAGAGTCTTCATTTCTTGAGTGCCCTTCAAGTGCTCTGTGATGCTCATTGTTTTCTGTCATTTATTTATCTCTTGTATGGTAGTGCTAATTCTCCCCTCTTCTTGGTCCCACTGTTGGACCTTCTCATCTTCTTCCAGGATAGTCCATATTTGCGCGATTCTGTCAAAAACATCTTCTACTTCCCTGGCTTCTTTCTCCATATCAACTATGTGGAGTGAATATTGTTGTTCTCTCTATTCTCGAACCTTGGGAGGAGTCGTAGGATTGATCATTTCTTTGAGCTCCTCAATTTTCTGCTTATATTTGTCAATTGTTTGTGAGATCATGTTGATATTCTCCTCTACACTCCTCTCAGGTGCTTGCGCATTGTATGGGATGAGATCATAAACCGTTGTTAATCCCCATTCTAGTTTATATGTGTGTTCTTTCTCCTCCTCTTTATTTGAGGCCAGTTGGTCGCATGTTATTTGTATAATTTCAACGACTCCTCTACCCACCTCCAAGTTGGTTGCCTCCGCACGGGTCCTAGATTGCACCTCTTGCATTACACTGGCCTGAAGTTCATATAGTGCCTTACTGGGTATTTGTTCTATGACAAATTCAAATTGCTCCACATTCCCCATGGGTTTCTGTGCAATCTTCTGATCCAATCTTATCATTTGGTGCATGAATGTAAATGTCTCCCTACCTTGGACTACCAACTACACTGCCTCCTCTCCTTCTTTCTGCGTAGGGTCACTGTGTCTTTTCTTGTTGTCGCATTATGGCCTGTGGTCTTGCTTGATTCCGTAATTGGTGGATATTTTCATGGAATTATATGAGCTTGGCCATGATCTCTTATCCTTGTGACTCTGCAATGATGACCACTTCCTCCCCCTATCTTGGACCTTGTCCATGATTATTTCTGCATCGTCCTCTGTTAGGGTGATGACTGGGTCTTCCATGATGTACTTTCTCTTCTTGTGTGCCTCTTTTTCTTGCGTTGTATTCCTTATTGTCTGTGAGGGTTGTGCCCAAATTTTGGTACCCTAGACCCTCTCTACTTCAGCCTGTAAAGTATCCCCCTTTCCTAATTGTGGTTGGTTTCCTTTCCTTGTTGTTGTTCTCCTTGGTTGTTTCGGTACTATGTTGCTTCTGGTTGGTTGATTCAGCACTGCAACCTTTCTAGTATTGTCGGTTGGGATTTTTGTTCTCGTTGAGGATCCTACTTCAGCCTTGTCCTTAGGCATGGAGGATTGCGTTGTGACTGGCCTTGTGGTTGGTTTTGTTACTGGTAGTTGCCACTGCGTAGGTCAGTCTTTAACTATCTAGTCCAATTCTTCCTTGGTGATGCAATACTGCATTTCTAGCCATGCCTTATTTGGATCCCTTGCGACCTAGATCCACATGTGGTGTTTGGATGCATTGAACTTGGATATCCCTTCTATCTCCTAGACTACCTCTACATGTATGAACCATACACTAGTTGTGCATTGTTGTATTTCTTTTAGCAACATTGCAAAAACAATGTTGTTTGCTTGATGAGTTTTGTCATCCTTGTCCTGCTAGAGGGACTCATATCTAGCCACATAAAATTTCCCCTTCCTATCCAGGAACACTGAGAATTTTGGCTCCTTCCATCCTGCCAACTCTATAAGAATGATCAAACAGGATTAGTGGAACTCGGTTCCATTATCTTGTGCATCTCGACAATCTACCAAAAACTAGTTTAGTAGGTATGTTGCCCAACTGGACATTACTCCTTTTGCGCACTGCGAGACTACTGCAATAACTCCTATTGACGCTTATTATTTCTGACATTTCCTGAGTATATTGCAATCCATGATCTTTTTGGCAAACATTGTCGCGTTTTCATTGATATCTTTGATCACAATGCCCCTATTACCCCGACTGGTGCCAAACTACACTTTGACCATCTCTGTGATTTCCTTTTTGCACGCCTTGTTATCCAAGTATTCCTCTTGTTGCACGTTGATTGTATTTAGTCATGTGATATTGGAAATCAGTGCCACATCTATCTACACTATCCTATCCATTCACAAGATGCCTCATTGTATGTAGGCGACTAGTTGTTTGATGCAGAGTCCAATGTGGTCAGAGTATCTGAGTTTGGGTACCTTTCCCATCATATCATCCATAGTGATCATTGTGTATGGGAGATATGAGAGTGTAATATCCATGGCGTCTTGGAAATTTATTTTTTTTCCCACAACATATGGACCTGCATATACTATGTCTGTGTCCTCTTCTTCCCTTTCAAACTCTGTTCGATTGATGATATACTCAACCAACACTTCCTCACCTTCGTGGGTCTTTCACGGTCCCATTGTTTTGTCAGGCTTCACAGCCGTCTTAGGTTTAGGGTTTGAAATACCATTCCGGGCCCCAGAGCTCTGCCCTATTTCCCCTTGTTGCATTGTTGATGTTTCCTCTTGAACTCATGTCAGGCTGATTGATTCTATGCCCAAGGTGGTGACATCTTCCATATCGACCACGTTCTCGAGCTATGACATTCTTTCCTTATGCCTTTGGCCCTGCCGAGTAACCTGGACATACTAGCTTGGCGTGTCGAACTTTGGTGGGGTCATCTTCTATTGAATTCACACACTTGCTTGCTTCTTTGTAAAATTCTAGCTAGGGAACTCTCTTTGTATTGTTCTAAAAAATCACTAAGTGTTGAATAAACATGTGATTTCAACCTTTTATAGACCTAGTCGTATCTGTTTTTCCCTTTTTTTCGTGCATTTGAACCGAGTGTAATTTTTCCTGCGCATTGTGTTCTGATGTTTGTCGTGGTAATTACTTCACACGACTTTTTTCGCACTTTCTTATGGTTCATTCAACTTCTGTGTCTTTTTTTGTTTTTCTTTGTTTTTCTATTTCTTTTTTTCTTCTTTTTCTCCCTTTTATTTATTTTTATCATTTTTCTATCCTAATCTCTGCTATAGTACATTATATACATTCCTTTCTCACTGCATTGTAACTTTTAAGGGCTAGTAGGTCGTCTATCCATGTACAATTTCAGTCGACTACCATTGATCATTCCTTTCAGTTATTTTCCTCCCAAGTCCTTTAGTTGTACAGATCCCCCATCTGTGACAATATTTATGTCATATGACCCTATCCAATGCATTCTTATAAACTTACCAGGGTGTTGGAAATATTTGTTGTCATAGAGTAGAACTAGGTCTCCCTCCTTAAAACTATTCTTTTTAATGTGTGTGTCATGCCAGGATTTGTCTCTTTCTTTCTGTACTTCGTGGTGAAATCCTACCAGAATCATGTCCTCTTCCATTTCCATTAATTGACTTGACCTTTCATGTACTGTGCCTCTTTCTGTCATGTTGGTAATTGTTGCTACGCGCATAATGGGTACCAAAAATTCTAATGGTACTATTGCTTCCTGCCCATACACCAATATGAATGGTGTATGTCCTGTCAACTTATTACACATGGTCCTATATTCCCATAGTATTGTCGGTATCTTCAAGTCCCAATCATCCCTGTTGACATTGAATATTTTAGTCAGAGCATTCTCCAAAATCTTATTGAAAGATTCTACTGTTCCATTTTCCCGATGATGATATGGTGTACTCTTCTGGTGATATACTTCAAACTTCTCAGTCACAGCCCTGATTGTATTATTGATAAAATGAGTGCCTTGGTCACTCATCAGAGTCCTAGGAAATCCAAATGTGGTGATCACTTGTTCAAATAAGAAGTGTGTCGATGTCTCTGCGCTACAGTTTTTGACTGGTGTTGCTTATGCCCATCTTGTTAAGTATCCAGTTGCAGTAATGATGTACCTATATCCTGACCTTTTTTTTTGGTGGGTTAATAGGTCCCACAAAGTCTATTGCCCATTTGTCAAATACCTACAGAGTCACTTATGGTCTTA
>ML785884.1:565445-602064 GCA_009831015.1 Picea engelmannii
CTGGAGAAATATTCTTGCTAATAAAATAAATGGCGTAGGGTTTCTTGTCTTCTTCCTGTCCAAGGACAATGCCTATGGAAATATCTGATGCATCGGTGGAGATGTGAAATGGCATTTTCCAATTTGGTCCCCTCACCACCAGTGTTGTCGAGATCATCTTCTTGAGTCCTACAAATGCCACATCACACTTGTCAGACCACTGGAACTCCACATTACCAGTCAAAGAATGTAAAGGTGCAGCGGTTCTTGCAAATATTTCCATAAATCTGCGATAGTATCCTGAAGCACCAAGGAAACTACGTACCTTAGTTTGTGTGTGTGGTGTAGGTAAATTAAGGATTACCTCTATTTTTGCTGGATCTACTCTAATGCCATCTGTAGAAATATAATGCCCTAGTACCACACCTTCTGTCATCATCATGTGAAATTTTTTGTGGCTTAAACATAACCTGGTAGCAATGCATCGTTCTAGTACCTTCTCTAGATTATTCAGTGCTTGATCGAAGTCATCGCCATAAGGAGTGAAATCATCCATGTAAACTTCAAGCCCTTCACTGATCAAATCGTTGAATATGCTCAAGATGGCCCTTTGGAATGTGGTTGGAGTGTTACAAATTCCAAAGGGAAATACTCTGTATGCAAAGGTACCCCAAGGGCATGTGAATGTAGTTTTATATTGATCTTTTGGGGCAATCTGGATTTGATTGTAGCCACTAAAACCGTTTAGGAAAGAAAATAATTTCTTCCCTGCCAAAGTATCCAGGACCTGATCGATGAAAGGTAAAGGGAAGTGGTCCTTTTAAGTGGCTTTGTTAAGTTCCCTGTAGTCGACACTGATTCGCCATTCCCCATTTTTCTTGGGGATGGTCACTAATGGGGAAACCCACCGACTATCTGAGATAGGTTATATAAAATATACGTCCAACAACTTTTGTAATTCTTCTTTAACAATATCCATGAGGTGGGGATTCAGTCTTCTCTACGGCTGTCGGATAGGTCAGGCATCTTTCTCAATATAAATGTGGTGTGTGCAGAGTTGTAGATCAATACCTTTCATGTTAGATTACTCCCAAGAAATATCTTGCTGGTATTTAGAGAGGACTTGAATTAGCTTTTGTTGCTGTTTCTCATCTAAATTGGCATTAATGTTCAGAGACCTCCCTAGTGCAATCTTAACGAATTTTCTATTATGAACAATGGTAGTCGGGATTTGTTGTTCCATTAAATCTTCTAGCGAGTCTCCCCGTGCTTCACAATCTAGAACAACTTGGAGCATCTGGCATGTTGGATTACCCACGATGGCTGGGTTGTTAATAAACCCACTGATTATGTCATCCTCTAGCTAGTTCTTGAGTCTGAGAGCTTCTTCCAACGTGAGAGGGGCTCATAAATCCTTTTCTGGATATCATGGTGGTGGCAATTGTGGATGTATGAAAGTCAGGCTTGGCTTGGCTGGAGGATATAAGATGAGATTTTTTGTGACACCTCCTCTAGCAATTGTCATCTTACCCATTCTAAATCCTATGTATGCATCATTTGTTGCGAGCCATGGTCTGCCTAGTATCAATGGATGCCCTTCGAGTCCACTTCTTGGGTTGATGATGAGGAAATCCGCTGGATATTCCCAAGAGTCGACTGAGATTACTATATCATGTAGTGTGCCGACTGGTCTAACCACTGATCATGCAACCAATTGTAACATAATTGGGGTGGGTTCGAAGGAGTCAAAACCCAGGGTGTTGCAAGTTTCCATAGTTAGGATATTGATGGCCTCCCCCAAATCAACTAGTGTGTTTGGAAAATAACAGCCTTGGATCTGAACTGTTACTACGGGGTTCCCTGGATCTGCATATTTGATTGGTTCTTGTCTACCTAGAATTAGATCAGACAGGGTTCCTACTACGCGAACTGTTGATGATGAATTTTTAATTTTCGTAACAGGCTTCCTCCCACATAGTTCCTTGATCGTCTTTGCATAAATTGGAATGTCTTGCAGAGCCTACAAGAGTGGGATATTGACATATAAATTCTTGATTTCCCCTACAATGTCAAAGTTAGGATACACAGTAGGTTTTTCTATCATCAATCTTTCGGGGAACGGAGGGGAAGGAGTTGCATCCTTATCATGATCCTGTGACTCGACTGTGTTTCCCCCCTGCTCGATTTCTTTTGTTATTACCATAGTCGAGGGTGTTATTGTTGGTTGTTTGTTATTTTCATTCTCCTGCTCTTGGAAAATGTTATTTTCTTTAGGAGAGATTATACACCCCGATATCAACCAGATTTCATTGCACCCTACTGAGTTGGTTTCCCCTTCTCCATTTTCCATAATCTCGACGAGCTGAGCCAGTCTATTATTAGGATTTGGGTGGGGTTGGGTTGGCAATTGAGGGTGAAATTGCGATTGAGGGTTTTGGGGTAGTTGGAGTGGAGCTTGCAACATGGGTTGGGTTTGAGGGGCCATCCCCATGGGTTGATTGTTTATCCCCATGGGGCGCTGCCAATTCTGGTTCCAATTTGGTTTTTGGGAAGTCTTATTGGGCCACTGTGAAAGGTAGGGGATGCTATTTGAGTTTTTCTAGGATGGGGTGGGGTATTGTGAGTTAGGCCAGGTAGAACTTGTAGTTGGCTGATTCTGCCAAATGGGATTTGCAGTGGGCTGATTCAGCCAAGTGGGATTTGTAGGTGGGTATTGTGAAGGGCTGCCAGTTCTGATTAGTAAACGGTTGGACCTGCCATGCATTACCAATTTTTTGTTTGTTGATTATACTGTCTAGAAAAGAAAGAGGAGGGGTCCTAGAGTGTATTTGGAGTCCGGACCTGCCATTGACGATGCTGAGCCATTAGATATAATGGTTATGTTTCCTCTTCCACTTCTCTAAAGACAACTTTCAGTCCAGGGAGTGATGGGCCTTGCTCCGTTGCATGATCCTTGGCCCAAATAGTGAAAACCCGAACCACATCTAAAGGACATTCCCTTGGACCATGTTTTTTTTTGCATCTGTGGCAAAATATGGCCAAAGTATGCTCTGCTTGTGCTTGTTTCTATTTGTCCTGCAATACATCCAATTGCATAGTCAGAGTGCTCAGAATATTTGTTTTGAAATTTTCTAAGAGATTACCAACTTCAGCTCGTGGAACACCCCCGCTGGTAATGTTGCTATTTATGGTGAGGGAAGTCTGCATTCCTGATCTGGTCCATGTACTTCCTCGTGAGCACCTGATGCACAATAGAACGATGTTATCATAAGTTTCTTGATAAATGGCACCCTTCCCCATTAAATTTAATGTTTATACCCATTCATCTTTCATTCCTTTTATCAAAGTGGCTTTACGCACCTCACTTGGTAATGTTCCATAAGGAGACCTTTTTAAATTATATTGGAATATTTCAACATATTCTTCTAACGTCTCATTTTCTTTTGCAGTCATTTGAAAGATTTCATCTTTTAGGTCCCTAGTCCTACAATAATCCTAGTATTTTTTCAAGAAGGTCTGTTTCATCTCATCCCATGAGTTTATAGTTCTGCCTCCCTATCCCATAAACCATCGTAGAGATTCTTCTTTCAAAGTGGAGGGAAAAATTTTTAATTTTTGGGGTTCCGGGTCTTCTGAGATCAATCCATGGAAGGTTGGCATGTTCTGTAGGGGGATTGCTTTCATGGGGGCATTGGTGATTGGATCAAATATCATATATTCCAACATGGAGGTCTGGGGTTGTTGTTGATTTGGTTGTGCCATTTGGTCGAAGATCTGCCAATAATCTTCAAGAATTTCTTGGCCTGGGTATTCTTTCGATTGATTACTTGATCCCCTAGGGAATTTGATTGCACTCCCTCTATATGGGATTTCGGGTATGCCTTCTTCTTTTATAGGATATTCAGGATTAGGGGGTGGTGATGGGTCTGCCTTGGAAACCTCGTTGGTTTCTCCTTCTCCTTCCTCCATATTACAAGAATTTCCCTCTTCTAAAGGGTTAAGGGGTGGAAGATCTATGCTTTGAAATCTTTACTCAATCGCTTTAGTTTTTCTATGAATCTCAGCCTGGGCTGCAGTTGGTGAAACCACTACCTAAGGGATTCAGGTAGATCCTTTCTTAGGTCCAACCGAAGCTTGAGATTCAACTTTTCGGATGTGGTCATCTATGAAAGTCATTCTCCCAGGGAGCACCGAGCCCTGGGCTTTGGTAGTTTTTGTTGGGTTTTTTTCTTTTTCAAGATCTTTCTTCTTAGTCATACACACTTCACACAAAAATAAATTCAAAAAGAAACACCTATATAACCTCTTAAGTGTCAACTGGAGGTAAATGTTGGCATAAGTATCTTACTTATTATCTGCGTAGGTTCTTACCTTCCATATTCAATACCTGTTCCTCCAGAGACACAACCTATGCTACCTTTGACATTCTCCCCGACAACGATGCCAAAATTTTGGGCTCTAAAATGTCTAAAAATAGCCTTAGTTTAACATTAATTTATCAACCCAAGGATTCATCTTTTATCTCAAGAATATCAGCAAAGTCTGTGCAGATAGCTCGTAGAGGCTAAAATCGTGTAGTTAAAGAAAACCTGAGCTTATCCACAATCAAGTTCCTCAAATGTTCATTAAAGTTTCTGAGACTAAGATTTTACTTAACGAAATTGAAATCTGATTACTAACATGCTGCGAATGAAAAGGAACTAACTAATCTGTTGAATTCATTGAACTAAAAAACAATAATTGATTCTAAGTAAAGACTTGCATAATTAACTATCAACTATGAATCAAATTACTGGAAAGGAAATAGAGAATTACTCTATCTATGGAAAGAAACAACAATTGTAATCTAATCAAAAGGGACAACAAATGTAACTTAAATGAAAGGAAGAACAATTGTAACTTTAATTGAAAGGAACGACAAATGTAACTTAATTGAAAGGAACAACAAATGCGAATCTAAGTAAAAGGGATAGCGTGTATGAAAATGTGAGGATCTGTCAAGAAGAAAACTACAGTAATAGAAGTTGGAACAACAATCATTAACACTTGAGAGAAATTTCTATCTTCTATACGCAAACAACATAAAATCATTAACACACTTATGCATTCATCTTAACTATTGTAAAAGAGATTTGAATCACAAAACAAAAATCAAAATGATACAACTATAGATCGAGATAGTAACTCCTTCAGATTGGGCCCTTGGTCCTCATAAGCACTGCTACTAGAAACTCAGTATGTAGAAATGGTGAAAATGTTCAAAGCTTTTATTGATTCCATAGATGGTACAACATTTACAAAAACTGCTTGCGCAAAGGAATTCTTAGTTTTGAATACTTGGATGCAATTCTTCTATATATTTTCAGGATCTATTACCCTCTATATATTACAATAATCTGGGTAAATTAATCCATCCCGAGGATCGAGAGATCCTCAGGATTGCTTTACTATTATAAAGTTACAATATAGAAAATCAATCATCTTCAAAACTTCTTTGCGCCAAAATTCCTTAACCTCCAATAACTTACGCATCTTCAAGATCTCCTTTGCTATCCCAGGTTTGAAAACATTTATCCAATCCTGTAACAAAATCAAACAATTCCAATCGTATTTTAGAATCTTATTTAATATAACTTAAATAATAATGCTAGAAGACATATTAATCATTTTCTATCCTATTTATCCCTAATTAACCGAAAAGTCAATCGATATTATATCCTGAACTGTGGGAAAAAGGAAGATATTTGTACCTTTTTCATACCCCAACAACGACGTAATGCATAGTTCTCGAAAAGACATTTCCAACAGGATATCACATGCCTAAAACGAAGATTCTATGTAAAAGTTACGACCCTGAGATGTTAATGTACTAACTTACCCAAATGGGGCCCACATGATGTTTGGCGTTTCATCTCCTAGGGTTAGGTTTGTGGATGTCTAGGGTTTTGGAATGCTCGTTTAACATAAAAAGGCCTTTAGAGCCTCATTTTAATCATCTTCTTGCGAATGAATGTAGCCGTCACATCTCTTCTCAGAGATAAAACTTCCACCATTCTAGCGAGTCTTGCACTATGTATTTTTACAGTCTCTTTACAATTCTTTCATTAATAGAAATCAAGTATTGTTGTATTTCTCTATTTCTGGCAATTTTCATGAGTGTTTCATTGTAATATCTCTACTTTCATTTTGTTCCAAAAATAATCTAGATCGATTTATGTGGGCCCCAATGGGTAAGTTGGTACCTCAACCTCTTGGGGTCATAACTTTTGCATACGACCTCCATTTTAGGCATGTGATAGCCCGTTGGAAAGGTATTTTTGAGAACTACACATTATGTTGTCAAAATTCAACTTCATCTATAGTTTGACTGTGGAAAGAAAAAAAAGAACACTATTTAGGGTCCCAAAACGGCCCTAGAAGTACAAAAATATGTATTGATATGAAAAATTCCAAAATAACCCAGTCGGAATAGGTGTGATACCACCAATATCCACCTGGATGATGTGTAGGGCTTCAGGATAGCCTCAGAAGTGCAGAACCCATAATTACAAAGAAATGTCATCATTACAGAGAAACGTGTTTAACTAAAAATTGTCAAGATGAGCCAGCTGGAATAGGTGGGTGACCACCAATATCCACCTGGATCATTCCTACCCCCTTAGGAATAAATGGTATCAATTTCATTGAGTGCCCCCATCAGGTGAGGAAACTTATGTTGAATTTGGCCCTGAGAAGCCACTTTCCTTGGTGCAGGAGTTGCCCTGCCTTGAAAACACGATAAATTTGGATGATCTATTGGCGAGTGCTCTTGAACTTTGTCTCCACTATCTGATCAGTGGATGCATGTTCCATGCAGTCAGGGTTGAGCTATGTTGGTGTCAAATTTTCTTCGATCTATGAGGTGTCTAATAATGGTGGAAAATATGGTCGAAGTAGGCCCATATTGAACATTGGGTGCAAGCCAAGGAAGGGTGGAGTGTTGAGTTCAAAATCATTGCTACCCACAACCTCGGTGATAGTGTAAGGCCCACAACGAAGTGGGCAGATCTTTCGATGGGGACCTATAAGGAACTCTTTCTGCAAATGTAGCCAGACCTTGTCTCCCACCTAAAACTGGTGCAGTATCTGGTGTTGATCATGGCACTACTTGTACTTAGAATTGGATTTTTACAAAATCTCATGGACCTGTTGGTGGATGTGTTGAATCCTCTCAATGAATTTGGTGGCTTTGTCAGCCTCAGACTGAACATGGGAATATTCTTCTTGTGTGGTTGCAAGAGGTAGTGCAACTTTATTGGGACCCAAGGGTTGGAATCCTAGCCCCACTTGAAATGGGATATGGTCAGTGGAGCTATGGAGAGCCATGTTGTAGTTGTGTTGAACATAGGGAAGAATCTCATCCCATGTATGTGGATGCTTAGAGTTGTACATGTGCAGGATGTTCACAATCATCTGATTGATGACCTTTGTTTGGCCATCAGTTTGGGGGTGGAAAGCAACGGATTTAGTGAGCTTGGTGTCTAACAATGACCAGAGACTCAACCAAAATTTGTTGAAGAACATGTTATCCCGATCTGAGGTTATTATCTGTGGTATCCCAAAATGGACCCACACCCATTCGAAGAAGATCTTGGCAGTATATGTCGTTGTGATGCTCTTCTTGTAGGTTGTGATAATGGCCATCTTTGAAAACTGACCAACCACCACAAATACACAATCATTTTTCGTGCTTAGTGGACAAAAGGCCAGATATGTAATCCATCGAGATGGATTCCCAAGGCCTCTCGGGAGTAGGATGATGGGTGTATAAGCCTTGCTTCTTGATGAATATCTTGGAAATGGCATAGGCAGCGCAAGATCTGATATACTTGCTAACATCTTGTTGAAGTTTTGGACAATATTTATTTTTTGTAGAATGACCATAGTTTTATCCATGCAAAAATGTCCTACCATCCGATTATAGTGAGCCTCCCAAATAATCTTTGCACGCTCGCTTTTGGGAACACAAAGGTGGCCTAGATGACATAACATTCCATCCTAGATGTTAAAATCGATGACATTTGTGCATGTACCCAAGAGCTGATAGGTGGTGGTGAAGTCAAGGTCACACTGATAAAGTTGGGGCTAAACAGATGCCTCATGCCCACAGGAACGAGGAACTATGGTGAGTGCAACAATGGGAGGGTGAGTGAGGCAATCAATGACACGATTTGTGTTCCCTATTTTATACTTGATGTTGAGATGGAACTGTTGTAGATATGTGGACCACTTTTGATGGTTGTTGTTCTGCAACTTCCTCTGTGTCTATATGAACTGCAGAGGCTTGTGATCAATGTGGATGATTATCTCCTTTCCCAAAATGTAATGTTTCCATTGACGACAGGCTTGTACAATGGAATTCATTTCTTTGTCATAGGTGGGGTATTTATGGATAGTATATGAGTGTCTCACTATGGTATCGTACTGGATGATCATGCTGAGTGAGAAATGTGCCTACAACATAGTCGGAGGCATCAGTCTCAATCTTGAACGATTGTTGTAGGTCGAGTAAGGAGAGTACTAGAGCTGAGCATAAGCGATGCTTTAGATCATCAAATGATTCTTGTTGTGTCTTCCCCCATGCAAAATTATCCTTACCACCTCCCTTGGTTACTTGGCTGAGGGCCCATGCAATATGGGAGAATCCCAACACGAACCTTCGATAGAACTTGGAAAGTCCTAAGAAGCTCCAAAGATCAATTAGTTTGGTCGGGGTTGGCCAGTCACGAATGACTTGGATCTTAGCTGGATCCACATGTACCGCATGTTCATAAATAATGTATCCCATGTATTGGACCTTGTTCATGCAAAAGGAACATTTTTCCAAGTTGGTATATAGCTTGTGCTACCGTAGAATGCCCAAAACCTATTGAATATGTTGCATGTGATCCTCCCAAGTTCCGTTGAAGATGAGGATGCCATCTAGATATACCACCACAAAAGAGTTGGTGAAGGGTCTCAATACATCATCCACCAATCTCATGTAATTTGTTGGTGCATTTGTGAAGCCAAATGGCATGACCAACCATTCTAAGAGACCTTCTTTACATTTGAAATTTGTATTCCATACATCAGTTGGTTCGATGGGAACCTAGTGGTAGCTGTACTTGAGGTCAATCTTGTTGAATAAATTCCCCCCCTTGAGTTGGTCAAGAAGTTCATCAATTCAGGGAATTGGGTACCAGTTCCTAACTGTGATTTTGTTTAATGCTTTGTAATCAATGCAGAGCTTCCAGGTCCCATCTTTCTTCTGCACCAGCACAATCGGGCTTCTGCAAGGGGAGGAGTTGGGTCAGATGTGCCAGTTTTGAAGAAGCTCTTAGATTTGGCATTTGATTTCATTATTTTCCATCAGCGAGTGAGGATAGCCTAGTACATTAGGTAGCGATGCACCATGGGTTAGATCAATTGTATGCTTAACTTACCAGTGCATCGGTACCCTGGTGGGTGAGGAGAATATGTCTTTATACTCTTCCACGATTCCATCCAATTGCTTCTGCTACAAAGAGAGGCTTTGTGTAGAGGTCATAGATGTGGTGATGACCTTCTTCTTACTACGAGCATAGATCACAAATAAGAAGAACTTCCCGGTCTATGAAATGACCTTACTGCATTTCTTAGCAAAGATTAAAGAAATGGTGTTAGGCGATGTTACCTCTGGTATAATGTACACTAGTCTACCCAAATTAATAATAACACTGGGGGATCTAGACTCATACACAACATGTCGCTTCCACAAATATGGTTGGCCTAAAAGAACATCACAAACTTCAAGGGAAGAAATATCACACAATAACTCATCTTTGAAGGGCTTGATGCTGTAGGGATAACAAAACTGTTGGATGACGCAGATATCTTGTCCTTGGCCAAGCCAATCGATGGTGTAGGACTGCAGGTGCGGTGTTATTGGCAGGTCCAACCACTTGATGACCTCTGTTGATATTAGGTTCTTATGACTGCTACTATTGATAATGAAATGTTGCGGAGTCCCTTTTACTCACATATGTGAGTGAAAGAGGCATTCCCCTTCCTCTAGTTCTTCTGGTTCTCTTGGCTGGACTTTGGTGGCAGTGATAGTGGCACTGGGTTCAACATCGATGATATTCTTCCCACTTTTTGTATTTGATTCAGAGTCTGAATCTGTCTCTGAATCAGAAGATTTCATCTCGACCACTAGTGACTTCTTGGAGTGACATTCTTCGGTGTTATGCCAAGGGATTTTATGGTATTCACACCACTTTCCCATGTCCTTCTTCGACTTCTCATTACCTTTCTTGGGTTGCGGCTTGGACTAGTGATCCAGATTTAGGATAAGGATGAACTGATTAACATACTAAATATAATAAAACATGGAGATATGAAGCACAACACAGATATCTAGTGAACAATATCTTCTATTGAATAAATGAAATAGGCTGAAACTGTAGAACTGTAGAATTGAAACACTTGCTCGAATGGTGGTAGCTATCTCTAAGAAGAGATGTGGCTGCTAGGTGCATCATTCTGAGAAGAATGATTACAATGAGGCTCTAGGTACCCTTTTAACATTACTCATGAATGCCAAAATCCTAGACATCCAAAAACCTAACCCTAGGAGATGAAACGCTAAAAGTTATGTGGGCCCCTATGGGTAAGTTGGTACCTCAACTTCCTGGGGTCGTAACGTTTGCATACAACCTCCATTTTAGGCGCGTGATAGCCTGTTGGAAAGGTCTTTTCGAGAAATACACATTACAACATCAAACTTTGACTCTATCTATAGTTTGACTATGGAGAGACAAAAAAATATTGTTTAGGGCCCCAAAACGACCTTGGAAGTACAACAAGATGTGCTGACATGAAAACATACAAAATAATCCAGTTGGATTAGGTGGGATGCCACCAGTATCCACCTAGAATATGTGAAGGACTTCAGATAGCCCCGAAAGTGTAGAACCCACAATTACAAAGAAGTACAAAAGAACCTGTTGAACTAAAAATTGTCAAGAGGAGACAGTTGGAATAGGTGGGTGGCCATCAATATCCACCTGGATCAATAGTCCCCCCTTACGAAGAAATTTTATCCATTGCGTTGAGTTCCCCCATCAGGTGAGGAAACTTTTGTTGAATTTTTTCCCGGGTGAGCCACTTTCCTTGGTGGAGGAGTTTTCGTGCCTTGACAACCCGATAAAGTTGGATCCTCTGCTGGTGACTTCCCTTGACCTATGTGTCCACTATCTAATTAGTGGATGCATGTTCCATGCAATCAAGGTTGAGCTATGTTGGTGTCATCTATTCTACGATCTCTGAGGTGTCCAATAATGGTGGAAAATATTGCTGAAGGAGGTTCACATTGAACACTGGGTGCAAGCTAAGGAATGGTGGAGTGTTGAGCTCAAAAGAATTTCTACCCACAACCTTGGTGATAGTGTAAGGCCCATAGCGAAGTGGGTGGAGCTTCCGATGGGGCCATGTAAGATACTCCTTCTGCCAATGTAACCAGACTTTATCTCCAACCTAAAAATAGTGCGATTCCCTGTGTTGATCATGGCGCTGCTTGTACTTAGCATTGACTTTATGCAAAATCTCATGGACCTGTTGGCGGATGTGTTGAATCCATTCAATGAATCTGGTGGATTTTCGATCTCAGACTAAACATGGGGATATTCTATCTATGTGGTTTCAAGAGGTAGTGCAACATCAATAGGACCCAAGGGTTGGACTCCCAGCCCCACCTGAAATGGGCTATGGTCGGTGGAGCTATGGGGAGCCCTATTGTAACTGTGCTAAACATAGGGGAGACTCTCATCCCATGTATGCAGATGCTTATAGTTGTACATGTGCAGGATGTGCATAATCATCCGATTGACGACTTATGTTTGTTCATCTATTTGGGGGTGGAAAGCAGTGGATTTAGTGATCTTGGTGTCCAACATTGACCAGATACTTGACCAAAATGTGTTGAGGAACCTATTGTCCTGGTTGGAGATGATGGTCTGTGGTATCCCAAAATGGACCCACATCGTGCTGAGCGATAACTGCACCTATAATTAGATGCATCAGTCTCAATCTCGAATGGTTATTGCAGATTAAGCAAGGAGAGTACTAGGGCTGAGCACAATTGATGCTTCATATCATCAAATGATCATTGTTGTTACTCCCCCCACATGAACTTTTCCTTGCCAATGCCCTTGGTCACTTGGCTAAGGGCCCATGCAATATGGGAGAATCCCAACACAAACTATTGGTAGAAGTTGGCCAGTCCCAAGAAGCTCCAAAGCTCAGTTATTCTGGTCAGGATTGGCCAGTCATGGATGACTTGGATATTAAATGGATAAACATGTGCCCCATGCTCATAAACAATGTAGCCGAACTATTGGACTATGTTCATGCCAAAGGATCATTTTTCCAAGTTGGCATATAGCTTGTGCTACCACAGAGTGCTCAAAACTTGCTTAATATGTCACATGTGCTCCTCCCAAGTTTTTTTGAAGATGAGGATGTCATCCAAATATACCACCAAAAAAGAGTTGGTGAAGGGTATCATTACATCATCCATCAACTTCATGAAAGTGGCTAGTCCATTTGTTAAACCAAAGGGCACCTTCTTTAGATTTGAAAGTTGTCTTCCATACATTAGTTGGTTCGATGGGGACCTGGTGGTAGCCAGACTTTAGGTCAATATTGCTGAAGAAAATTTCCCCTTTGAGTTGGTCAAGAAGGTCATCAATCCTAGGAATTGGGTACTGGTTCCTGATTGTGATTTTGTTTAATGCTCTGTAATCAATGTAGAGTCGCTAGGTCCCATCCTTCTTCTACACTAGTACAATTGGTCTTCCACAAGGGGAGGAGTTGGGTCTGATGTTCCCCTTTTGAAGAAGCTCTTGGATCTGATGCTTGATCTCATCATTTTCCATTAGAGACCGACGATAGACTGGTCCATTAGGCAGAGGTACACCAAGGGTTAGATCAATTGGATGCTTGACTTGGTAGTGCGTCAGTACCCCGGTGGGTGAGGAGAATATGTCTTTGTACTCTTCCACGATCCCATCCACTTCTACTACAAAGAGAGGCTTTGTGTAGAGGCCATGAATGTGGTGGTGACTTTCTGCTTAGTGTGAGCACGGATCAAAAAGAAGACAAACTTCCCGGTCTGTGAAATGACCACACTGCATTGCTTAGCAGAGATTAGAGAAATAGTGGTAGGCGCCACTACCTCTGGTATCCTGTACAATTGTCTACCAAAAGTAATAATAACATCGTGGGGTATAGAATCATATACAACATGAAATTTCCACAAATATGGTTTTCCTAAAAGAAAATCACAAAATTCAAGGGGAGAAATATCACACAATACCTTGTCTTTGAAAGGCTTGATGTCGTAAGGTAGAAGACACTGTTGGATGACACATAGATCTCTTCCTTGGCGAAGCCAACCAATGGTGTAGGTTGTGGGTTTGGTGTTGTCGACAGGTCCAATCGCTTGATGACCTATGCTGATATCAGGTTCTTCTAACTCTTGCTATTGACAATGAAATGAAGTAGAGCCCCCTTTACCACATCTATGAGTGAAAGAGGCGTTCCCCTTCCTCTCTTTTTTTTTCTGGCTCGCTTGGATGGAATTTGGTGGTAGCAACAGTGGCATTGGGTTCAACATTGATAATCCGCTTCCCTCCTTATGGATTTGATTCAGAGTCAGAGTTGATCCCTGACTCGGAAGCCTTCAGCTCTGCTACGAGTGACTTCTTGGAGCAACATTATTCAGTGTTGTGCCAAGGGATTTTATGGTATTCACACCATTTTCCCATGTCCTTATTTGTCTTCTCATTTCCCTTCTTGTGTTGCGGCTTGGAATGGTTTTCCTAAGAGTGGCCATATTTTCTCTATCCTTTGTTGTGTGGGTTGGGGCTGTATTTTCCCTTCTTTAGTTGTGAGGCATTTGTAGATCCAAACTCACGCCTCTTATGCTTAAATTTCTGTTCAATCTTGACAACATATTTATAAGACGTACCCAATGAGGCGATGTCCATAAACTCCATATTTGTTTGAATCTATCTATGAAAACAGTCGCGGTATTTGAGCACCAGATGTCGCTCAGAGTCTTTGATACCCAATTTGGTGCACAACGTATGGAAAATATTGGTGAAATCTAGCACTGTCTGGTCCATTTTTGATGTAGGGTGGTCCATTTGGTGTACTGGTCCTCGTAGCTTCCAACAGGGTAGTATTTTTATTTAATGGCATCTCGAAAGGAATCCCATGTAGGGGCACCCACAGATATTGCATATTCCTCTATGGCCCTTTGCTCAGAGTAAGCATCCCACTAGTCCTTAACATGGGGGACGCCCTTGAGGAGTGAAAAAGTAATATTTTCCTTATCAGAAAAATTTTGGACCGAAAAATACCCTTCTAGTAGATTCAACCATTTATCTACAACATCTTCATCTATCGGTTCTTCAAATAATGGAATATTAAAATTTACCTGTACCTTGAAGGGGGTTGCATGGCCGATTGATGAAGATGCTTCTCCTGTGGGTAGCCGTCGAAGGATCTGCTCAAAGTTTTCCATCATTTCGTTCCTTTGTCGTGCAAGGGGTTCCTTGAGAAACATTTTGAAAGGATCTCCTGCTCCATCATATTTCTTTTCGTCCCCCATAGGTTTTTGTCGGACACGATGTGACCAATCTTCCAATGGCTCGATTGGTTCGAGTCCCAACTTCTTGTACCCAGATCTTGTCGATGACATGCACGAAGAAAAATAAATGAAGAGAAAACCGCTCTGATACCACTAATATGGATTTAGGAGTGGAACAAACTGATTAACCAACTAAATACAATAAATCACAGAGATATGAAGCACAACATAGATATCCAGTGAACAATATCTTCTATTGAATAAATGAAATAGGATGAAATTGTAAAATTGCAGAACTGACACACTTTCTTGAATGGTGGTATCTATCTCTGAGAATATATGTGGCTACTATGTGCATCCATTTGAGTAGAATGATTGCAATAAGGCTCCAGAGGCCTTTTTAACATTACTCATGAATGTCAAAACCCTAGACATCCAAAAACCTAACCCTAGGAGATGAAACCACAAAATTTATGTGGGCCCCTATGGGTAAGTTGGTACCTCAACTTCCCAAGGTCATAAATTTTGCATACGACCTCCATTTTAGGCGTATGATATCCCATTGGAAAGTTCTTTCGGAACTACGCATTACGCCGTTAAAATTTGACTGTGGTGAGCCAAAAAAATACTGTTTAGGGCCCCAAAACGGCCCTGGAAGTACAACAAGATGTGTTGACATGAAAACATACAAAACAAGCCAGTTGCATTAGGTGGGAGCCCACCAATATCCTCTTGGAATATGTGTAGGGCTTCAGACAACCCCAGAAGTGTAGAACCCACAATTACAAAGAAGTACAGAAGAACGTGTTGAACTAAAAAACTATCAAGATGAGCTAGTTGGAATAGGTGGGTGACCACCAATATCCACCTGGATCAACTGGTTATCCTGAGAGTGTTTATATTTTTTATATCCCTTGTTTGGTGGGTTGGGACCACCTTTTCCCTACTTCGTCTGTGAGGAATTTGCAGATCCAAACTATCGCCTCTTCTACTTAAATTTCTGCTCGATCTTGACAACATATCTATAAGCCACACCTAATGATGTGATGTCCAGAAAATCCATTCTATTTGAATATATATGTGCAGATAGCCACATTATTTGAGCACCAGATGTCATTCAGAGTCTTTGATAGTCAATTTGGTGCGCAGAGTATGGAAAACATTGGTGAAATTTGGTACTGTCTGGTCCCTTTCCTGACACATCATGGTCCATCGTGTGTACTGGTC
Source organism: Picea engelmannii (assembly GCA_009831015.1). Lineage (NCBI taxonomy): Eukaryota > Viridiplantae > Streptophyta > Pinopsida > Pinales > Pinaceae > Picea > Picea engelmannii. The sequence goes on from ML785884.1 coordinate 581,305, forward strand.
TTCGTAGCTTCCAACAGGGTAGTATTGTTCTTTAATGGAATCCATAAAGGAATCCCAGGTGGGGGATACCGAAAATATTGCAGATTCCTTTGTGGCCCTTTTCTCATAGTACGTATCCCACTAGTCCTTAACATGGGGGATGGCCTTGAGGAGTGCAAAATTAATCTTTTCCCTATCGGAAAAATTGTGGACCAAAAAAATACCCTTCGAGCAGATTCAACCATTTATATATAGCATTTTCATCTATCAGTCCTTCAAATAATGGTGTTGGGTGAAGGACTAACATGGAGAATAGGTTTGTTTTTGGAAGATAAGGCCAGTTTTGGAGAAGAACAATTGGCAGGAAAAACAACACGTGTCAGGGAAAGCTACATGCAAAGGAGGAAAGCATGCAAGGCCTGTGCATGCAGGAAAACATAACCACGTTAATGTTAGGGTTTTTTTAAGAGATTATAACGATTGATAAGATTAAAATTAATATAAATAAGTACCTAGGAGGTCTAGGTCGGGGGTTCTAGATTGTAAGAGGATACTGTTTTTCTTGGCTAGGAGAATGACTGTAAGATATAATACCTTTTTTTAAGTTGTTGAGCTATAGGAGAGTCAAGTATCTGGATATTGAGGGTTAGATTGCAGGCTGAGGATTCTGGTGCGATCTAGTCTGCCTCACATAGGTTGTGGAAGCTATTTTGTGGTTGTATAGTCAACATTGTAGTGCGCGCGGTGCCATATATTCCATAAATTTAAATAAAAGATACTAAGAATCCAGATCTTTGTGGACGTAGCCCAGGAGGGGGTGAACCATGGTAAAATCTATGTTATGTGTGGTTTTTATTGCATATTTATCTTCTGTCAGTTGTTATATGATGAATGGATGAATGGATAGTTTTGTTAGATTTGTTATCTGGTAGATCAGTTAGATTGCATGCATAAAATTAACAAATGAATGAATCTTAAGAATGATAGAGAGAACAACAAGATCAAGGCCTAAGAAGATGAATTGAAATCCCAGATCCCCACTCTTTCCTAGATTGCAAGCATATGAGCATTTGCAGTCACCCATAGAACTATCTCGGGTGAGATTGTGTAGTACATTATGTGTGTCGTGTTGCCTTTTGGTTTACTAGGAGGGTCAATAGTTTTAGAGGGTTTTGTTGGAAACTTGTTTAGATCCGAACTTGGGTCAGCCCAAGAGTAGAAGGAGAGGAAAATAGCCAACAAATGGAATATCAAAATTTACTTGTACCTTTAAGGGGGTTGCATGGCCGCTTGATGAAGATGCGTCTCCTATGTGTAGTCGTCGAAGGATCTGTGCAAAGTTGTCCATCATCTCATTCCTTTGTCGTGCAAGGGATTCCTTGAGAAACATTTTAAAAGGATATCTTGCCCCATCATATTTCTTCTTGTCCCCCATGATTTTTGGTCTGGTTCAACATGGTCGATCTTGCAAAGGCTCTACTAGTTTGAGTCCCAACTTCTTGTACCCAGATCTTGTTGGGGACATGCACACAGAAAAACAAATGAAGAGCAGACTGCTTTGATACCACTGATCCAGATTTATGAGAGGAATGAAATGAATAACAGATTGAATACCATAGCACAGAAATAAAAAGAACGAAAACATATATCCAATGAACAATAACTTCTATTGAATAAAGAAAATAGGTTGAAACTGTAAAACTGCATAACTAAAACAACTTGCTCGAATGGTGGTAGATATTAGTAAAAAGAGATGTGGCTTCTACGCACATATGTTTGAGAAGAATGATTATAATGAGGCTCTAGGGGCCTTTTTAACATTACTCATGAATGAAAAAACCCTAAACATCCAAAAACCTAACCCTAGGATATGAAACACCAAAAGTTATGTGGGCGCTGATGGGTAAGTTGGTACCTCAACTTTCCAAGGTCGTAACTTTTGCATACAAACTCCATTTTAGGCGTGTGATAGCCCATTAGAAAGGTATTTGTGAGAAATACACATTATTTCATCAAACTCTGACTCCTTATATGTTTTAATTGTGTAAATAAAATAAAAAAACATTATTTAGGGCCCCAAAATGTCCCTGGAAGTACAGAAAGATGTACTGATATGAAAACTTCCAAAATAAGCCAGTTGGAATAGGTGGGCAACCACAAATATCCACCTAGATTTTGTGTAGGGATTCTAGACAACCTCGTAAGTGAAAAACTCATAATTACAAAGAAATGTCATCATTACAGAGAAACGCGTTGAACTAAAAACTGTCAAGATGAGGCAGTTGGAATAGGTGGGTGGCCATCGATATCCACCTGGATCATTTATTGACATGACTATGCTAGGAAAAAATACTTAAGAATTCTTAGTTTCTTTTTTAGATAATAGGGACACCTCACAACAATATCATTAGTGTAAAAGAGAAGGACGATGACTATTCTAGCTAAAGCATTTCCAACACAACCAATTTCTTCCAAGAATGCCTGCAACTTGTCAATGTAAATGCCAAAAAGGGTAAGGGACATGGGAAAACCTTTCCTAACTCCTTTAATACAATTAATTTCTTCCGACAACTTATAATGTTCATGACCATAGCAACAAGATTCTTGTACAACCTTAGTGCAACAACATTCATCTCAAAAGGAACCTTTAAATCTTCTAATCTATTCAAAAGGATATTTTTGCGATAGAGTTAAAATCTTTCCTAAAGTCAACAAAGAAACATAGGAGATTGGTTTTATTATTATGATATTCCTTTGTGACGATCCTAATCATCACCAGGTGATCCATGGTTGAATGATAGTTTCTAAAACAACTTGGTCTTTATCTCTTTTCCCATGACTTTCTAACCATATGCTAATATTATTTTCTAGAATAATTCCATATAATTTGAACAAAAGAGGGTTAAACATAATGATCCTATCATTTGAGGGGTTGTTTTTATCCCCTCTTTAAAAATAAGAGCAATGAAGCTAAGTCCATGGTTTAGGGAAGCCTTACTTGAGTGAAATAAAATATTTTTATAATTTTTAAAAAGTGTGTAAACAATATTGTCAAGTATTATGAAGAGGGTTTTCAAACGAAATAAACTATTTTTATAATTTGACAAAGATATGTGTACACAATATTAATTAGTTTAAATTAAAATAAAAAAGGAATTTAGTTTTCATATGTTTAAAAAATTTAACATACAAAAATATTTTATCAATATTAATTTAGCTGATCAAAATTATTATTAATTTTGATTATTTACAAAAATAAAATATGCATTGCTAAGATTATGATTATTGCTATGATGTGTTTATTAAAAAGGTAACTAGACTAACTCGAAAATACCTTGGAATGAACAAATTTGTAAAATTTGTGATTGATACAAAATGGATTTACATAAGTACCATATGCATTTATTGATGCTCTAGTTGTTATCAGACTAATCTATAAGTGCGGACACAAACTAATCTCCCTAACTTCCACAGGAAGCTAGAACAAAACAAGACATAATACAAACTTCATCTTAGACTTCATTGTCATATAAAATATTTTAGATGAGGTACAAGTGACATACCTTTTAAATGACACTTGATCCTCGCTAGTGTCATCCTTGTAGCTCCTCCTTTGAGTTTGCAGGATGGTGAACCTATTGAAGAAGCACAAAACAAAAGATAGAGAGAACAAAGATATATATATTCCAATGAATTCTATGTATAAGATCAAGGAGTTATACAATAAAAGTTAAGACACCTTTATAGGGAAGAAATGTATTGCTGCATTATATTAAATGGAAAGTGGAGAATACAACCCATGCCTTGATGTTGCAAGGTCCCTTTCAATGGATCTTTTTCTCAACACACACACCTTTGCTCCAATGCCTTTGATGAAGAAGATCCACAATCTGACTTAGATAACTAAAGCAAAGCTCTCAAGCATAATCTGTAGTAGAAATATTCATGCATATGCACGACCTTGCAAACCTTATCCTTTTCCATAAAAGATCCCTCTTTATATAGGGTAAAAGAGAGATGGATGAGGGGATTAGGATGATCCCACTAAATCAGAGAAGCAAGTAAGATCCAAACCGATCGGAGGCCACCTCATCTTATATAACATTCATGAATTTTGACTTTTCCTTTGCTTAATCATCATCGCACCCTATGAATAGGCATCATGCGACGACATCGCAGTCCAATTTTAGTGCAGAGTGCGACGATCAGGCATCGTCGAACCCCATGCATATAGTAGGGTGCGACGACCTTCCTTGTTATAGTTTTTGAAAGAGGAAAAACAAATCACTTTTCTCATGGAGAAAGTCTCTTTTAATATTTTCAGGGAACATGAGCACATGTTGACAGTTGATCACTGAGGTAACCAAAATAATGTGTAACAAAATGCCCCCCAAAGTATGAAATTGGAACTTGCGACAACTGAAATACTTTATATAATGTGTATGTTGAAAACAAGGAGCACATCGATCAGGAACCTGCAAACAATAAATCATCTTCATAATAACATACCATCTTATGAGGTAGGCATTCCCATGCTCAAACTACAATTGCCTATAATCATAAGTGTCAAGTGGGTCATGGCCACTAAATATACATTGTGGGTCCATGTCATCATGATTTAGCATAGCCACCATAAATACATTGTGGATCTATGCTCTAAAATAATTCAAATTTGGACATAGCCACGAGACATACACAGTGGATCTATGCGTCAGTACAAACTTATGAATACTCCATCACAACCTATACCAAGATAATGAGATCTAGGGTCTTCATTTCCATCATCTTTAAGTACGAATCCAACCATGTGATTACAGGTTTCAAATTTGAACATTTTTTAAATCACTTGATTACCAACCATTAATGAAAACCGTTAACAAGTGCGAGGGAAATCACCATTTATGTCAATGACTCCCAAGGTACTCTAGTACAATCCAACGAATGTGAATACATGAGTTGACGTCGAACACTCAATGGAATCTTCCAATCAGGGGTCAATGATGTGAACCCACTGTTGAAAGCGAAGAAACCTGCCATTGAGGCATGCATGCTCTAAGGTACTAAATGATTTCTAAATCTTGTTCCTGGATAATGAGTTGAATTCGACAGGAAAAGATTCATCATAGGAGGGCCTTGATGTATCCCTCATCAATGACATGAAATATGTAACAGATTTGAAGTAGATCAGAGTATAAAGTGATTCAGAACTAACTCAAGGAAGGATGAGTAGAAAATTTATAACTATAGATGGTCGACTCAATAAAAGGCTTGTTTAGGTTGGACTTCTCTTGAACATATGAATGAAAAGACAGTTTTCTTGGCAGCATTGACTCAAGGAGGACCTAACATATGAATTTTTGGATGGTCAAACGAGAGAAAAATGGATTTCCCAACCTAGGTATAATGATGAAGGGGGGTGTCATGTTCAAGAGCGACTATTACTGCCACTAACACAAATACAAAGGCACATTTCTTTCCCAATTTCCCCCACCATTTTTGGCGAGTACCTCTTTATTTTTACGCAAGCTTGAGGAGGATAACATATGCTTGTAAATGTAATCTCATCCTTTAGACGAGTCCCTCAGAGTATGTTTAACGAACCCTAAGAAGGAGTGGTTCGATCCCATATGGGTCTTTCGATGCTTGTTTAATGAGTCCAAAGAAAGAAAACTTAGGGGCTTTTCATTTTTAGAGAGTCTGAAAAACACTTAAAGAGAACTCCATAAGGTCCTTTTTCGTAAGTTAGTTTGATGAGACCAAAAAAGAGATAACCTACCGCTCATCAAATGTTTTCTTCAAATATTTTTACGAGTGTGAAAAGAACAAGGTCGCTCGGTCATATTTTCATGTTTAGGGAGCTTAAAAAGAGCTTAAAGGATACTCCATAAGTTTCGTTTTTCGTATTACCAATGGGAGTTCGAAAAAATGATAAAAGATTACTTGATTACATTCTCATGGTTTCATGAGCGTGAGAAAGAATTAAGACTATGCTTAGAGTTTTTCCTAAAAAACCCTAAAAGCATCTGTACTTAAGAAAAATATGCAAAAAAAAATCAGACATGGTGGACCCCTTGTTCAAACGTCTCACCCCTAGACCTTTTAATCTGCAATAGTCAACACTTCACAAATTGGTTAGACTTTAGGGCATGGATACAATATAAAAATAATTTAATTTTGCAATAAAAAGTGGTAGAAAACAATTAAAATAGGCCAAAACACCATTTTACCATTTCATTTGCAAATTTACTTAAATAGTGCCCTAAGACCCTCTTTTCTCCCCAAATTTGAACTGTCAATTTCAGAGCATGTGGTGGATAATTTTGTGAACTGTCTTCGTCAAACATGTAATCTTCTTCTTCTTTATCCTTTCATGGTTTCAATTTTTGTTTTCATAGGTTAAATTTGGATCTTAGGTCGATTTTTTGGGGCTACCTACGCGTTGAGATCGTCGCAGGTTCTCTGTATCATGAACTACGATGATATTTCATCGTCAGAGGAGACCCCATAGACAGGGTGCGACGACGTCACTCTGCATGAAAGCTCAACCCTGCGACGACCGCAATCAAAATTTTGAAAAGATAAAATTAACTAGAAAAACCCCCAGGTAGGCTTTCCTTGGTCAAGATGCTCGATAGGCATGATAGAGAGCATGAAGAAGAGGATTATTTTGTCAGGAATGACCCGGCCACAGTTATGGCACTAAGGAAATGCGGGTTACTCAAGTTTTTCAGGATTCAGGGCATGAGAGCCCAACTGAGGTTGCTAGAGTATTTGGTTCACATGTGGGATGTGAACGAACAAGCCTTTCACGTGGGTGTCCATACACTCACATTGGACATATAGGATATCTAATTTCTGATAGGGTTGTCTCGCCATGGTTCAGGGGTGGGGGAGAACCTATGGATTACTATGTTCGCCACCATTATGTGCCAGGTACCGAAAAACACAGTAGAAAGGTAGCCACCAGAGATGTTTGGGATTTACTATGGCAGACCATCATTTATACCATTACTCGCATGGAAGGGAGTGCAACTCCCCATATGGATTTGCAAATCCATTTTCATTATGCGATAGAGTGCATGGAACCCAGTGTCTTTAACTGGTGTGAGGGTTTCCTGAAAAGCATGAAAAAACAACTCACAAAGTGTCAAAACAGTCGGTTGAAACAGTTTGTATACAGTTCCATTTTGGTATCCTTCTTCTTAGAGAGAGTTCATGTCCTACATCTATAGGTCGAGTGGGGTATACGCACTCCACAAGATCCATGGATGAATAGGTGGGTGGATCTAATGGCTCGACATGGTGGCGTTCCTATCGTCAAGTATGACGATGTCTTCTTCCAATGGTTGAGGAATCAACTAATCATGGTAGAATACTATGCATACACCGAGACAGATTTCCGTGGGGATCCAGATTTATCTCTTCCGGAGGGATCTCAGTGGGGGACATAGGTAAGAAGTAAATTTTTGTTTATATAATGTTTTTGATATTTTAATTATATAATTTTTTTTTTTGTGTCATTTATCCACGACTAATCAAGTGCTCTCAATAATGCAGATGTGGGGTCTTATCGTCCTCTAGGATCGTCTCCCATTCATATGTGAGGACAGAGAGGTGTTGTAGCAGGGGTAGTTGTCGCAGATATCAGGGCTATTGAACAGAACCTGGAGGGACTAACCATGAATTTCCCTGATGCCATGGTGGATGAACTTCCTAGGCATTATCAACGCCACACAGTGGGCGTATCTGCATCTATTGGTTGAATGGTCCGTAAAGTGGCACGGGAAGTTGCTTGTTACAGCGAGCAACATCCTTGATGCTTTTTGTACATGAATCCATGAGCTTCACTTTTTGATATTTTGGTCTTTGGGAAAACACTTTTTTGTAACTTTTATCGTTATAAATATAAAGTTCCTACTGGATTACTTGTTTTTGTAAAAAGTGTGATTGGGTTTATAAATGTCTCAAATTTCTATCTAACACATAATTATCCAATGCATCCGTCAATGTATTTAGACATCTAGGAATATGTTGATACTCAATGTAATCAAAATGTAATTCCAAGAGGTGAATTCGTAAATATACCCTTAACAAAGTAGGACTTCAGACGGAATAAATGTTACTCAAATGTAGTACTACTAACTGTGAATCAAGTCGTACAATAAGATGACATATGCCAAGCGAAACGATGTCAGTTAACAACTCGATAACTACACTGTATTCCGTGATATTATTAGTTGCATGACCAATGAAAACACCATGTAGACTGATCAATTCATCCGTAGGTGTGTAGATTTCCCAAGCAGCAGATGCTAAGTTTTGAGTACTACGACTAGCACCATCAACAAATCTGATATAGGGTAGCAAAGGAACTGACATATGGAAACAAAACACAATGCAAGGTAAACAACTGATAGGCGGAACCAAAAACGAAAAAGCACACAAGAGTATGATACACTAAAAAAACACAACACTTATGCAAAAATAGTTTAAGCATAGTACTTCGTCAAGTAAAGCTCATTTATGGGTTTAATAAAAGGAATTCCATCATAATCTACTAGCTCATAAGCCCCTTTCTCCAACACTCGTTTCACAATATAAGGGCCATGCCACATAGTCTCGAATTTACTGGACCCTAATAAGTCACGATCTTGTTGATAAAGAAGAACCAAATCACCCTCAGAAAAAAACATGTGGTTTAAAATGCTTGTTATATTAAGATTTGACATGCTTTTTCTGAGTTTCGATGACTAAAGTAGCATCATGAAGAGTCTCGTATAATTGCATAAAATACAAGAGACATTCCTCTTCATCTGAGGTGTTAGGGAGAAGTTCGACAACTAGTTCCAAAGATGGGATTTCACATTCAATTGACAAAATTGCTTCAATACCATATACTAATTGGAAAGGTGTGAACCTCGTGGCAGACTTTACGGATGTCCGATAGGCCCATAGTTCCGAGAAGATAATATTGTGCCAACTTGACTTGTGAATTCTTACCATCTGATGAAGCATAGTAGTGATAACTTTGTTGATTTCTTCAACCTGGCCATTGTCCTGCAAATAATAAGGGGTTGAGTTTTCATGTCGAAGACCCAACTTCTTGGTAAGTTCAGACATCATGAAATTGCGAAAATGACTACCATGATCAGTGACGATGGCTTGAGGGACACCAAATATAGTAACAATATGATTGAATATGAATAACGCTGCAGTTTTCCTGATATTATCAAATGTAGGCATCGCCTCGGCCCACTTAGTGAAATAATCCACAACTACAATGATGTATTCATGCTCCTTGACTGAGTGAGGGTTACATTTCATGAAGTCAATGCCCCATTTAGCGAATGGACCAATAGAAACTACAGGGTGTAAGGGAGCAGGATGAGATCAGATCTTCTTGTTGTATGTTTGACAAGCATGGAATTTCTGGATGACAGTAATGCAATCCTTAAACAATGAAGGCCATAAATAACCAGCTCGTAAGATATTTTGGGAAGTGGCATACCTAGACATATGACCGCCACATGCTACAAAATGACAGTCATTCAAAGCTTTCTCATCTTCATCGTAAGTGAGACATCGTTGAAATATGGAATCAATACCACGACGGTAAAAGGTATCACCAAGGATAATGTATTGGCATGCTTGATACCAAACACGACAATGATCTATACTAGAAAGACCAGGCCAGAAAGTTTGGGTTTGTAAATAAATGATAATGTCTCCATACCATATGTCGTCAGAACTGATTAGAAAGATAGATTCATCAAGAGAATAATATTTTTCCACAGTTTATGTTTTAGTAGAGGTAAGGTCACATATCAATTTGGAAAAAAGCAAAGACTTCTTTGACTTGGCGTGCTCAAACTCCAAATGAAAATCTTGGAGAATAACTATCCATTTAGAGTATTTCCCCCCCAACAATTGTCGAGTAAGGATGTGTTGCATGGGGTTGCAATTGGAAATGACTGTGGTTTTGCGTAATAAGATGTAGTGACAAAAACGTTGAACAACTTGAACAACTGCGCTAGTTTCTCCACATGTAAATATTTGGTTTTGGTGGTCGTGAGACTCCGACTCAAATAGTATATAACATGTTCATCATGCGAATCATATTCTTGGACTAGAACCATAACAATGGTAGAGTCTAGAGTAGCTAAGTACAGGAAATAATCTTGACTATAATCGGGTTGAAACAAAAGTGGTGTATGGGTCAAGGCGAGTTTCAAAGCTTCAAAGGATTTGTTGGCAGTTTCGTCCCATAAAAAATCGTAACCTTTCTTAAGAAGCCGAGTAAATCCTTTCATTAATTCAACATAGTTGGGGATGAATCGACGTAAAAAGTTTTCCTTCCCTTGTAAACTTTGGAGTTGGCGTAGTGTGGAAGGAGGAGGTCAATTGAGGATATCCTCAACCTTCAAAGGGTATACTCTAACTCCATGTATAGACACGATAAAACCAAGAAGTCGTCCAGACTCCACACAAAAAAAACATTTGTGTGGATTCAATCGTATGCAATAATAACGACAGCGTAAGAAAATGGCCCGTAGATGTGTCGGGTGATTTTGACGATGCATAGAATGCGTCAGTAGATCGTCAGGAGAGGGTTGTACAATGTGCTTAATTTCATGAAAAGAATAAGACATAACGCATTGAAAAGTTGCAACATAATTTTTGAGACCGAAAGGTAGTTTATGATATGGGAAGGTTCCCCAAGGGAAAATAAAAGCAGTCTTATGTTGATCCACAGGTAAAATATTGATTTGATTATAGCCAGAGAAACCGTCCATCTAGGAGAAGATTTTATTCCTGGCACAATCATCAACAATCTGGTTGACGAAAGGGGTTGGATAATTATCTTTGGGACAATATTTGTTTATATCCCTATAATCTACACAAACATAGATCGTGCCTTGTTTCTTCGTAACCGGAACAATATTGGACACCTAATCAGTCAAAGCCACTGGATATACAAAACAAACTTTAAGAAGTTTTTCAACTTTGAGCTTAATAGCAACAACTTTGTGTGGGTGTACTGGGTGAAGTCTCTGTCGAAAGGGTTTGGTGTCCGGGTAAGTCTTAATCTCATGTACAACAATATCTGGATCAATACCAGGCATTTCTTCGTAACTCCAAGAAAAAACATCACAAAATTCTTGGAAAAGGGATTTTTAAGTACGAACCTCATCAGTAGAACACAAGGAACCGATGTGAACATTTTCCACGACTCCAGGTTTAATCAAAATATCAAGAGGGATGGTAGGTGGAATATTTCCTAAGTTCCCTTCATACAAACCATCATGCGTTGGTTCAGGAACAAAGGAAATAATAACAACAATAGACAGAGTCAAAATCTGTGGATAACTCTCTATGGTATCGGGTTCTAGGAAGAGAATAGAACAATGATACCCATCGTCCCATGGAGTATCTTCCATATACATAAATTTCATGGTCATCTCATCAGTGGGAAATATCATTTGAAACAGATCAGGAGACGTATCACAGAGAGAATGAGGAGAAGGAGTTGTCAATTGAATAGCTTGATAAGCCAATTCTACTGGACTCAAAGGCATCCGGTCACCGTAACGAAGATGGTTGTCAGAGCTGGGTACTATCCATGGGTCATAAGACTCAGGGGTTTCACCAACAGAGGTCGATATCATGTTAATCGATGTGACAAAAGAAGGAGGAATATCGGGTGGTGGAATAGGTAATGTACCCATTAATGATGAATCTTTTAAAAGACCTACACCAACATTCTCATAAAGAGGACATGTTTTCACAATGAAAGGTACGTTGCTAGAATGTGAATCATAGTTAAATAAGACCAGTGGATCGACAATAATGAATTTTCCTTGGTGCGAGAAACGTAACACACGAAAAATAGTAGAAACAACTACTCACATGGAATCAATCCAACTATAGTCAAGTAGTGTTAGAATGTGCTCATTTTACCATAGACAATATCACTATTTTCACCCAACCATAGGCCGAAGCCACCCTCCGAGCACCTTAACCTTGACAGAGAATCATTCCTGAAGCAAAACCTAGGCTAGATAGCCAAACAAAGGGTAGCACACCCTTCTCCAAGGATAACGCATCAAACAAGAGCTGATAAGATAGTCCAAACCATAACCAAGAGATATTCCAAGCCAAAACCGAAATATGCTAGCTGCAGCAGCTGCAACGGTAGATCTCCCCCAGACTTGCACATAAATTGGCCAACTACAGTGTGCACAAGTGTTGCTTCTGCAGTTCTGAGAATGCCTGCCAGAATGAAGACTCGCCTCCTGTATTTATACTAAATCTAGCAGACTGCCTGGGCCGAATTCTTATTCTGGGTACTAATTCTTTAGTATATATTATTTCCTTTAGCTGACTTCTTCTCTTGGAGACTAATAACCTAATACAAGTTATTCCCTTGAGCCAACTTGTATTCTAGGGTTATTAACCAATCAATTAGGGTTTCTTCTTGCTTCCTGGAATATTCTATTCTCGTCAGGTTTACATGTGGAGGTAAATAGCTCCCACAACTACCATAATATCAACACTCGCTCCTAGCTAGGGAGGTATTTTAAGGTAATGGTCTTGAGAACAAACATAAAATTTACCCCATAGCATCAACATAGTTGTATAGACTATCTCATGACTAGATCATGAGCACCATCGTCACTATCAATGTCATTAGCTGCATCATCTCTCGAAACCATACTCCATTTGAGTAATTAGACATGATGTTGGCTAAGTCACTCACACCAAAGAGTGACATAAGATCCATTCTTCTAATCTGGACATATGCCCTAGAATAATAAATGTTGAGAACCATTTTCCGTCTGGAAAATATCTGTCCTTTGATTATCCATCTAGATGATAATCATTTCCAGCACTGCTGATGGTCTTCAAGGAAATCAGAACAATATCATTCAATAGAACACAACTGTGTTTATCCATAGTAGTACGCAATTACAATCTAGTGGTACACTACCACACCAAGTAGCACACAGATACTCGATATGTGACATATAGTCACAATCAATGGAACACATACACCACGGTAGAATACATCTACTGTCTAGAGACATACAGTCTCCATAACAATCATCTGATATCAATTTGCACAGAAAACATTGTTATGATATAAACTGAATCATCTGGGCCATTCTTCCACTCACATATGTGAGATCTTGGAAGATCATCTGCCCTTAGAAGGTAAAACATCAATGATGAGCTATCTGGACTATTCTTCTCAAGCAAGGAAGAATAATTGTCCCAATTTCTGAGTCTGGACCATTCCCCACCCTGGGCCATTTCTCCGGTACTAAACAAAGTGAAACCTGGAGAGAATGAGTCTGCCCTAGGGAATGTCTATCCCTGATTTCTTAACCTGGACCATTCACCTATTTGGGCCATTCCTCCAGCACTAAACAAAGTCCAACTTGGAGAGAATGAATATGCCCTAGGGAATGATTGTCCAGACCATTTCCAAAGGAAATGACTGTCCTGCACAAACCTCCAAAATGGACCATTCTTCGAAACTGATCACAACTGTGAGCTTCGAAAGAATGTTTGTCTGGAGAGGCAGACCAATCTTCTTGAGTAACCCTCAAGAAGAGAGATTGCCCTAGACCATTCCCCATGTTAACCACAATGGGAAATCGTTGTCTATGGTATATCAACAATCCATCAAACCATTTTCATTCTAGGAATGACCGTTCGATCTGGACCATTTTCCGAACTGGAAAATGCCCGTCCGTCAGAAATCTCAAACCACTTTCTGAACTAGAAAGGAACTGCTCATCCTGGACCATTTTTCGAACTGAAGAAAATGACTGTCCATAAATCAATAACACATCAGTGCTCCCTCCCAACCTGGGAGTCATCTCTTCCTTTTTCAATAAGGAAGTCATCTCCACGAGCTCTATCTTGAGTACACAAACTCTTTTATCTTGGACAAATGCTATACCAAAATGTCTCCTTATCTGCTCATCTGTGGAGATATATATTTGAGAACCACTTTATCTTTTCTGGACTTCATCACAAAGAGTGTAATGCTTTATCTCAATGTAATTTGGTCTTTTTGAAAGACTGGTATTCTTTGAATACTTCATATAGCTCTAATCAATCATTGTTGGATTCATCTTTTGTTTCCTGGTAGCTCATGACATCGTGGCAAGGGTCAAACTGGAACATATCCAAGTGGTACTTCTTCTTCCATCATGAGGGTTTGTCATGGATTAACAATCCATCATCCTGAGCTTCTGAGTAACCATTATGATACAATATCTCTGTTATAGAAATTTTTTCACCACGCTTCTGTTGTGCATTGGAGGCTCTCTACCAAGTTGTCTTCTTCCATCTACATACAAGAGTCTCCTTCTGGTATACCTCAAAACTTTGAGGTTGCTATACACTTATTTGTTTGATTACTCTCTTTAGAAGAACAATCCTTACATTTGTCTGATGTTAACTCCAACCCATGGATATTGCAGATGATATAATGGCGCATGCAGAGGTATGTCTGGTTTACTAGAATGAACAATCATCATAGTCTTCTTCCTCCATCTGCGAGAACCTCTAGTTCTAGATCTCGCAATGCTTTCATTCATAAGTTTTCTATACACTATTCTACACCAAAAATTTTAGTTCCTCTGCTTGATTGATTTTAGTGAGTTCATGTCAGGTTGGTAGTCTTGTGATTCTTGATACACTGACTGGTTGTTCTGTCTTTTATTTCTCTCTTGGAATCTTCATGTTCTTCCTCATGTTTCTCTTTAGCTTTTGAGTTCATGGAGTTTTCTATAGATTTCATGCCTTGAAGATTCCGCCTTCTTCCTCTAATCATAGGATCATGGATGTGGATGGACAACCATGGATACTTTGAGGCTTCTTTTCGAAGAAGACTTCTTCAAAAGTCAAACTGAACACGTACTTCTTTTCATGGCTACTACCATGGATATATACTTCATCATCTTCAATGGGTCATATGATTAGCTCCCTCCTAAATCTTGCTTCATGTATGAGTGCATGTTTTCCTTTTGGGAGTATATAATCAACTCCCTCCATCTAACATAATCCACACTTCCGTATGCATCCTTATTTCCTTCTGCAAGGTGTCATAAGTCTTTCTCCAATTTCCTCTTGATTGTCGACTTCTTTCTGTCTTTACTTCTTCTAGGTTTCTTCAAGATTGGTTCTAATCTCGGCTTATCTCGCAGCTATTACTTATGTAATAATTTCCACATGAATTGTTTGATGTACTTCATCCTTTCACGTGTATTGTTTGACTTGTAGTCATAATGATAACAATCCTTATCTTGTTGTTCTTCCATAGGTATAGTTTTTCTTTGAACATGTTATCTTCTGAGAAATGGATATGCAAGATATGTACAAAAGATATGGCATATACAAGAACTATGAAGAGTATTGTTACCTTGTCTTAGAAGAAGAAGTTTGTTTTGTTTTGCTTGGATTTCTTTGAGGGTTCCCTTTCTTCGGCAACTGATGCTTCATGTGTTTCCTTCCTTTTCTTTAACTCGGGACAATGATTCTTGTAGTGACCATATTTTCGACAATTGAGGCATTGTATTCTTGACATATCTTTCTCTTGATTTGGTTTCTTTCTGGAGCCAAACTTCTTTTTATTCCTGAAATGCTTGAACTTTGTTGTGAAGGCTTGATCATCGTATTTCTTTTGAGGTTTCTCTTTTGAACTGATCCTTGATTCTTCTTGTGCACAACAAGTCCAAAGTTCTTCAAATGTAGGATACTCCTTCCTTGTGTTCATGCTTGTGGCAAATGCATCCCATGTCTTGGGAAGACCATTGAGCACTATATTTACGAGTTCCTTTTATGAGATGATCTCTTCAATAGCTTGTAGTTGATCTCTTAACTGAGAGATCCTCACAAAGTATGATGTTATGTTTTCATCATCATTCATCTTCATGTCACGAAGCTCATTCTTTAGACTCATTACTTGTCCAATGTTTCTGACTGAGAAGAGGTTTGTTAGGGAATCATACATTTTCTTTGATGAGTCAAGATGGGAGATGTAGGGTATCAAGTGGTATTTTATAGATTCCACTATGATACTCATGGCATTGATGTCACTGTCTCTGAACTTATCCATAACTGCAATGTTCTGCAGTTCCTTCTCTTTTCCTTCTTCAAACTCTGGTTCCACGATCTTTCCTTTCACAATATCCAACACTTTATTCTTGGCAAGGATGAGGTCAATCCTTGTCTTTCATGCTATGAATTTAGAAGCCCCATCTAACTTATTTTCTGACTTCATAGAGTGGGTCATGGTTTCCTTGACTTGCTCAACCCTAGATTTGATCAAAAACTCAAACTTGACGTCTTGGCTTGCTAAGAGTACCAGGAGGTGAGCTAGGCTAGGCCACACTAGTCTATCTAGAAATTAGGTCAATCCCTTCACTTAAGGTGCCTCAACGATAGGGTTAGAGTTTCTGCGACTGCACCTGCTACTAACCCCAACGACATTGATTTAGTAACTACTCCTGCTAGAAACCCTAGTGACAGTTCTTCCACGAGCTTAGTATCCTTATGGATATGCTCCCTTCCAATGGTTAGACTGAATGAAGAAGGCGTGGGCCCATAACTTGTTAAAATGTGCTCATTTTACCATAGAAAATATCACTATTGTCACCCAACCATAGGCCGAAGCCACCCTCCGAGCTGTTGATTAAGGTTGGTTGTCATTGATGTCAACCCTTGAAGAAAGACCTGTAGCACAAAGGTTTGGGTAATGGACCCAATATTGTTTGATGTAAATATGACTCATTATTGTTTTGTCATGGTTGATAATAAGTAAATATGGATGAACTCCGAAGTGGTCCCCTTATGGTGAAAGCCCTCACAGGAAGATGCTTTGTGGAGTAAGAGAACCCATGCTTAATTGTGGAATAATGAGATGAAGGAAAGTGAATTTTTTAGTGAAAATATCCTATATGGATAGTTCTTTTCATGTCATTTCTGGTGGTATGTGGAACGTCACATAATTCCTCACGGTTAGAGAGTTATGGCCATGAGAAGTTGGAGACCTCAGGTTTGGGTAATGGACACAAGTTTGTTTGATGGGTAATAGTATGAGTTATGATATATTTTCAGATAATACTATTCTATATGGATATTACATGGAATTCCATTTCTGGTGGTATGTAGAACGTCACATAACTCCCCATGGTTTGAGAGTTATGGCCTTACGAAGTTGGAGGACCCTCATATGTCATCTAGAAGCCCCAAAACGTCAAAGTCGTCAAAGTGGTTTAAGAGATTTTAAAAGGTAAACAATAAAGTGAAGTAATGAGTGTATTATAATTCAAAGTGAATACAAAATAAATTATTTCAATAATAAATTTAATGGAGAAATTAGAAGTGGACCCAACCCTAAAATAAGGAAAGTGGGCCAAGTGACCTATAAGATGTTTTTAAGGAAGCTACTTGGAGAGTATAAATAAGAGGCAAGGCTCTTTCATTTGAATCACACTTGATCATATTGAATATCTATATGTGTCTGAGGTAACCAAGGATATCTAAATTGGAATTCTGAGTGAAGGTGAAGAAAAGAAGACGAAAATGCAAGGAAGGATAAATTCTTTTTATGGTGCTTTCTAAGGTATGTTATTTACAGGTCATCTCACTATTTTCACTATAACTATTTTTCTATAATGATTCAGAACGTGAAATTTATATGAAAGTGAGAAAACATATCCAAGTATCTGTGGTAAAAAATTCATCTTGTGGGTTGTTTTATTTTGGGAGTTACACTCCGTGGAAAATAGGGTTTGTGGCCAGTTCTGAAACTAGTCAAAATCAGGTGTTTCGGGTAAAAACGTCATAAATGTTTCATAATAGATCCAAATTCAGTGAGAAAAAATGTGTTGGTTAGGGTACAGTCTATAGTATTCTGTGTAACAATTTTAGATCAATTCATCAAACATTTTGTGTGGGGCACGCTCTACAAGGTCGCTCTCTAGAATAATCTAGAATTCAGTAAGGTATGCCATTTTTGCTATAACTCCTTTTATGAGAGGTTCCAAATAGTGACACTTGGAGGAATTGCATAAAACACACTGAATAACATTTTGTATTAGTTTGAGATCTTTATACATTACAGGTTCAAAGTTATGATTACTTCAAGTTAGGGTTGTTGGCTAATCCAAAACTAGGCATGTGAGACTAAAAAAAAGTTTGATGAAAATGCTAGTCTCTTGTTTTTAAAGTCAAGGAAGGTTTGTAGGAATGTGATCATATACAACAGGTCTATTACAGAGATACAAATCAGATTTGGATGATGAAATTGATGAGGGATTTTGGTTGTGGTACATGTTGAGTACATGGTTGAGACAAGTAGTTGATGAGTTGGCGCACATACATGAGGTGTATAGTTGATGATGTTGGTACATATTGATGAGTCAAGTTGATGAGTAGTTGACACATGATTGGTACATACTTGGTACATGGTTGGATGCACTTGTTTATGGTACAGGTTGATTACAGGTTGGTGCATGGTTGATGCACTTGTTTATGGTACAAGTTGATTATAGGTTGGTGCATGGTTGATGCACTTGTTTATGGTACAGGTTGATTACAGGTTGAGGTATAGGTTGATGCATGGTTGATGCATGGTTTAGATTTATTGGTACAGGTTTACAGTGGTATATCTCATAGTGATAGTGTGATAGTGGTTCCATCATTCTACTTCTACTTCAAGGTGGCAGGACGAGGCAAGGACAGGTGGTTTTAGCCACCTTCCGGTTGTAGCCAGAGAAAATTGGGGGTTGTAGCCTCCTTCTGGTTGTAGCCAGAGAATTGGGGATTTGGAGCTTCCCTCAGGTTGTAGCCTGAGAAACTAGGGGTTTGGAGCCTCCTTCCAGTTGCAGCCGGAAAACAAAGGAAGTTGGTGCTTCCAATGAATCTAATTCTTCAAGACATATAAGAAAAAACATTATGTGGTTTTCTCCCAATTTGGGTTTCCACATAAAACACTGGTGTACTGTGTATGTGTGTGATTGTTTATTTCTTACTGCTCATTATTGGATAATAATTCTACATTGATATAACATTTGAATAAAAATGATTATAATTAAGCTATTACTGATTCACCCCCCCTCTCAGTAATCCAACAATTGGTATTAGAGAAGGTTCCTTCAGAAATCATTTTAACCACTGAAAGGTAGATCATGGAGAGTACCAACTCATATAAAAATGGAATACCACAGTTTGATGGACAAAAGTATGTTTTTTGGAGCATAAGGATGAAGACATATATACAGGCACATGGATTTCAAGTTTGGCAATCAATTGTAGATGGATACACAGCACCAACAGTTCCACCAACAAATGACAAAGTAGTGAAACTGGGTGAAAATAATTCCAAAGCCATAAATGCACTTTTGAATGGTCTCAGTGATACAGTATTCACCAAAGTTGCACATTGTAAATCTGCTAAAGAGATTTGGGACAAGCTTCGAAATATTTATGAAGGATATTCAAAAATCAAAGTAGTAAAGCTTCAAACTTACAGAGGTCAGTTTGAACAACTAAAAATGAAGGAAGATGAATATATCGTAGCCTACTTCTTACGAGTCGATGAAACATTGAATGCAATCATAGGATTGGGAGAAGAAATAAAAGAATCTGTAATTGTTCAAAAGGTACTAAGATCTCTTCCTATGAGATTCAACCCGAAGATATCAACACTAGAAGAAAGATCGGATCTAAACTCAATAATCATGGACGAACTGCATGGAATCTTCACAGCATATGAGATGAGAACTGAACAGGAAAATCTAGATGTAAAAGAAGTAGCCTTCAAAGCATCCAAAAGATCAAATAAAAAGAAAAAGGAACAAGAAGAATATAGCAACAGTAGAGACGTCTCGGAAGATGATGAAGAAGTGGCCAACTTTGTCAAAAGACTGAACATGGGAACTAACGATACGTATAGCGGTAAGCTTCCTTTAATTTGTTTTAATTGTGATGGTATTGGTCATTTTGCTAACAAATGTCCTCATAAGAAAAAGAGAAATTATGAAGGTTACTCAAAAGGTAGACAAACATATAAAGGTAAAAGAACTACAAATAAAGTTTTCAAGAAAACATTTTGCACCAAAGAAGACATCTCATCATCAGATGAAGATGAAGTCAGTGACAGTGAAACAGGGAGAGTTCTATTCATGGCAGTAGAAGACTCTGATAAAGAAGACTTCGAAGAAGAATATGAAGAATCATATGAAGAAGAAATTGAAAAGGCAGAAGTTGACTTCCGAGAAGAATTAATGAGCGCCATAGAAGTTATCAGAAGAGAAAAGAAGAAAAACAAGAAACTACAAGCATAACTAGATAAGAAAAAAGACACTCAAGAACTAGAAAAAATGATCACAAAATTGAAGGTTCAAATAGAAGAAGATAAAATAATTGAAGAATCACTCAAATAACAACTAGAAGGTAAGGACAGGATCATTGGAAACCTAGAAGCAAAGATTGTCACACCAAGAAAGGATATTCAAAAGAAAAATATGCATAATAGTTGAAAAGTTCTGGATGACATTATCAACAGTAAAAAATCTTATCTTGACAAGTCCAGACTTGGATACAATCAGACAGAAAAGGAATCAAGCTCCAAAACAACAAAGCAAGAAACAAATCCAAAAAGTTATGCAGAAACAATCAAAGGGGATAAAAAGATATACAAGGAAGATTACAGGGACACTCCTCCACCGAGAAGATTCAGATTTCAGAATCAACAACAGATAG
>ML785884.1:613456-624723 GCA_009831015.1 Picea engelmannii
GTCGATTAAGCAGCGATGCTTTCTCTACCCTCAAAACAAGCTCACTTTCTTAAGAATGTCACTCTTTTTTGTTTTACTTCGGGATCTCGCAAGTCGGATAACATAACTCATAAATTTACACGTCCCGAGTCACGAAACGACGAAGTCTTTTTAAATTTTCACTCAAGACAGTAACCAGGGTAAAATCTTTTAACCCAGTGATTAGACGTCGTCGGGGTTTCGCGCCTCGGCGATCGCTAAGTTCGAATTTTTATTTTTATAGCTTTGAGAGCCGAGAACACAAGGTTCTTTCGGGCTAACCCTGGTCAAGGATTAAAGGCGAAAAATACTAACCATGGTTAAAATCTGTTCTCGGCGCTTCGCCACTCGACACTATCTTTTAGAAAGTTACGTTGTCTAAAATCCCGACTCGCGAAGTCACGACATAATTATAACTTGATTAATTAATCACCTAATCTAAGGTTTTCCTCCCCTTAATTGAGTCTTAATTATCTCCATCTCGCAGTTTCGCGACTCGGCATACTAATCTCCCAAAAACTTATCTTCGAAGTTTCGAGTTGCGATATGGCGAATAAATGGATTATAATATTAATGAAGTTCCAAATCACGATTACTATTAATTAAGCCAAAGTCGGTCCTCACGATCTCGTGAGTTAGGGACTCAAAGTGTTAAAATAGAATCTACGAAGTAGCGAACAACGAGAAAGTTATTAATGTTCCTAAGTTTTGATAATTTAAAATAAAGCGAGATATGTCCCGCGCATCGAGGTTTGCACATTTCCCGAGGTAGCTATTTTCTCTCCATACTCCGACTGACTGTCAAACCGCCAAAATTTATGACATTAATGGGAAGATAAGGTAAATTTAAGTTTAAGATCGGATTTTTACGGCATAAATTTATTTCTAATTCCGAATTGACAGACTGGTGTTGAAAGGTACTGTTTTTTCAAATATATTGCAAGAGTCATGTTTCATTATGCATTTTTCATAGCATGCGAAGCTCATCGTTTCTGAGTTAACTACTTTCTGTATGTATACACAGTTTTATCGAAGGAGAGAGAAAACACAAGTTTCAGCCATGGCTCCACGGAAAGAAGCAAAGGCGAATATCGAGGTTGCAGGGCAAGGCTCGGATAATGTCTCCGACACTTCGCCCCGGAGTGTTGATTCAGTCCCTAGCTGGTCATTTGTTTCAGATATTCTGCAATCTGAGTTGGTGAATTATTCAGATTCCGACGACAATGAAAAGGACGACTTGAACACCAAATACAAGATTGTTGTTCAATCAGGAATGCACAAGGTAGCAACCAGACCACGGTTGCTTCCCTATTATGATATGATCCGATGGGCACTGGATCACATAGACTTACCCACCAGAACTATCATGGACGACTAGTGGGTCATGGTCGGGACTTTTAGATCGGAGCACATCCAAACCATGTATAAGCTCCCGACAACATTTGAATACACGAATGATGCTGAATTCCTGGAGGGATTCAAACAGAAGGAGTGTATTGAATTTGACAAAACCATGCCCAGTTTGATAAAGGATTGGGTTTCGCGCGCCGCGAAATTTAGAGCAAATGACCAGGGCATGTATTATATCGCTTCTTTGGAGCCACAGTATAAATATGTGGCCATGATGACATGTCGGCTATTTGGGAGAGAAGACACCTCGCATTTCTACATCGCATGGGTGCCTCTCATATTCTGGGTTGCAGAAGGTTGCTCATTTAATTGGGCAAAGATACTCTCGGACAGCTTGGCCAATCGGGTCACAGAGTATCGGGAGCAGAAGGCAAGCGGGAGATCGTCCTCTTTTTTCATGTCCGCATACATTATGGACGTGGTATGTTCTATGACACCATTCCCTTTGATGAGCTGAGCTTGGAATCCAGTCCAAGAAAAGCCCGTGCATGAGTATCACGAAAAACTGTGGGAGAATAAAGCGGACAAATTCATTTATGAAATTTTCAACTGGGTGATGGTGCCCCTGCACATCGCCATTTTTGGTCGTTCGCCACCTCGTATCTCGGACAGTATTGCTGCAAATCTGAGTGATATAGCGGACTGGTACGTAGAAGCAGAGTTTTCCTATTTCAGAGTGTTCGAAGCTGTTGTTCCCCCGCTTGCACTACCATTGTTCATCCCCAACAAGCTATCTTGTCGCAAGATCTCCCGACAAACAATGATTGGCGGGGTGAGTAAAGAACTCAAAGCATCTTCGAAGAAGGTATGGCCATTTTTCCCCATTCGGCTAAATTCTTATTCTTTATTGGATTTTGGGCATGCCAAAGCCGAGGCTGCAGCCCTAGAAGACCTGAGTTTGGTCTCCATTGAGTATAAAAAACATGATCCTCAGAAAATCGTAAGAAACCATTTAGCTAATTGTGGGCTGAAGAGGTTTGAACACGAGTCTTCACCCCCGGATGACATTTTTCGAGGGGCGAGGTGTTATGGGGAAGTGCTAGTTCGGATCCGATCTTTAGCACCCGAAGACAAGGCCTCTGTATTAAAATTTCAGGAAAACAAATGAAGTTGTCTTCCTGCTGTGTTACGAGGAGTGAGCCCGGACGTTTCTGAGACCGAACCGAAGGATGATGAAGGCTCCAAAGAAGTAACTTCTAGTTCAGGAAAAATCCATAATGAGGGGGAGAAAACAAATAAGCCCGAAGCAGAGGCATAGAATCCAGACCCGCCAGAGACCCAGAATCCAGAAACTGAGACGAAGACCTCTGAACCTCCGAAGAAGAAGGACTCGGTCGTCACCCCAGGAAATACAGCGAAACAAATCAGGGAACCCATCACTTCTGTTACCCCCTTGCAGTTGACGCAAGGAAATATAGAAGAAGGATGGATTTTCGATGAGGAACTGAGACCTATCAGAGCAGAAGAACTTCCCCCAAACGAGTTCTTCTTTGACAAAAAGAGGAAAGCGATGGTGAAAAGGGAGTTCTACCAGGATGAAGGATCGACTGCTAAAAAATTCAAGGTTATGATCGATGGAAAGAACAAAAAGAATGAGGAATTTGCCACGGAGATCACAGGAACGCTAGGAGCGTATGCATCGGCGAATCAATTCTCGGTCAGGATGTTAAAAAACCAGCTCAAAAGAAAGAATCGCCTAATAAAGACTCTTGAAGCCAGAGTAGCTTCGGCCACAGAAAGCGCTAAAGGTCAGGTGAGTGGGGAATTAGAACTAGCCTGAATAGCTGATAAAAAGGAAATAGAAGTGCTCAAAGCCAAGTTGGAACAAGTGCATTCAGTGATCCGAGACGGTCGGGTGCAGGCTGGTCAACAGAGGACTATGATTGCAGAGCTGTAGGCTCAGGTAGAGATCGCTGAAAGTAGGGTGATCGATGTCGAGGGGTTTAAATCCCAAGCGACCCAGATTCAGAGCAAGATCTCTTCTGCACAACAGAGTTTGCTCGCCAAAGTAGGAACAATCTGAGAGGATTGTCTGTTGATGCATCGGGTTTTCGAGAACCTGACTGACAGAGAAAGAGATGCAGGAGTGGCTCGGGTCGCCTTCCAGGAGGCGGTGATAGCCACGAATGACAGAGTTTCGACAGGTTCTCCCGGACTCGCCCTCCCAGAACAAACTAGAGGTAACATTTTGTTGAAGGATTGGGAGCATAACATTTCCCTGGGCAAGGAACAAGCCCAAAAAGTGACCAATTCATTAGAAGAAGACTTCAATTCTATAGAGGGCGAGATTTTGAGTATAGACACTGGAGGCGATGCCGAAACATTAATACAAATGAATGTAGAACAAATCTCGCTTGATCTGAAAGAGAAGGAGGAGAGAGATTTGGCCGATATCTCTCAGATGGACAGGGTGGACATGGTTCGAGTTGACAAGCATTTGATCCAATCCAGTGCGCAACTAAATGCCCTCGACATTGTCGATGCACAAATGGGAGACAAGCTGCAGTAGTTAGCCCGAGAATGTTACTTCGTCGAGGCCAGCTGTCAAGCGGAACCTTCGCAGCTCGTATCTCAGTTTGTGGACAGATGTATTGCCTATACCGAATTTGCGCGAAGACGAGCACCTGGCACCAAGTGAAAATAAAGCGGGAGAAAGGGAGCGATTGTGCTCCTCTTGGTTGTAACCACATTTGTGTAACCGTTGAGATTCTAACTGATCTGTAAAATTGTATAAATGTATCACAGAAAGAAATAAACGAGGCTGGACCTTTTTGGTATTGATGGTAATAGAGTTTTTGCATTCGAGAGGTTAATATAAGCAAATATGGAGATTCTCGATTCCGTCAAGACTGCGTTACAAGTTTGTTTCTTCGTATTTCATGTTTCATTTCATTCCATTATTCATAATTGATGTGCTTTGTTGTAATTTAGTACGACCACTACTATAACAAAAGGATTTCTGTTTTCTGTAAGTATTTATTGTCTTTCCTCTGCACCAGCTATCAGCGAGTGTAAGACCAATCTGTACTTTCAGGATTCTATATATATTCTGTGCTATGTCAGTTATTTCCTTACTAATTTCTTCTTCTGTTTATATGTGAGTTTTCTCTTTGACAGGAATCTTGCGTTATATGCAGCTAAATGTTTTTCTTTCACCTCACATCTTTATTTAAAATATAATACAGTTACGGAAAAGAGCCTTCGATTTGCATTCCTATTTTATTCTTAAAACATAAAACTCTCTTTATTTCGACCAAATCGAGACAGCATTAAATATCTCTTAAATCCTCTCCTACCCTTACAGTTCCCCCATGACTGTCCCTGCAGCAACACAACCTAATATCGAACCCGGACTATCGAACCAAACGCATATTGCTTTAAACCTTTTTGATATAATCCTTAAAACTGCTAATAACCGGGACGAACTTGAACGTTCATGGGCAACCATTGAACAAGATATAACTACTCAGGAACAGTTGGAAGCTAGACAACGCCAACGTAGAAACCTTCCCTAGTTTCCTTTACTGAAGGTGGACGTTACCCTCTTACTCATCTTTCACCTACTTTCGGATGCCTTGACATTGTACTTTTAAGCCTTAAGTACAGACTCAGGAACAACACCTTCAATATTTATACTAAATCTGGCAGACTGCCTGGGACAACTTCTTATTCTGGGTACGAATTCTTTAGTATATATTATTTCCTTTAGCTGACTTCTTCTCTTGGAGAATAATAACCTAATACAAGTCATTCCCTTGAGATGACTTGTCTTCTAAGGTTATTAACCAATCAATTAGGGTTTCTTCTTACTTCCCAGAATATTCTATTATCATCGGGTTTACACGTGGAGGTAAATACCTCCCGCGGCTACCATAATATCAACAAGTAGAAGGTTGTAATCAAGAGGTGCATCAAATACCACAAATTCAACATTGACTGCTTTACCTTCTAACGTAATAGACAACGGAGGAAGAACATCATAAGGTTTAAACCCTGTACCATTAAAATCCTTGAGAGTATTGTGTGACTCGGTAAGGGCAGGAGAGCCAATGGGTTTCCAATAGGTAATGGACATGATGCAAGTCGAGGCTCCTTCGTCAATAATGATTCGACAAATATTCTTATTTTCTACAACAACTTGTATTTAAAACACTAATTGAGGAGGAAGTCTTAGAATATGATCTTCCAAGTAAAAGATTATTAAATTGGTAAATATCCTTTAACAATGCCTTCCATTGAGTAGGAAAACTTTGAAGGACTTCGAGGGCTGACATCATAGAGGGTTCTTGCGCAAGGGCTTCTACAATACTGTAGTTTTGGGTATCACGTGTGTGAGGATTAAATGCCGAATTTCAAACAATTTCCTTGGGAGGAGGACGAAGAATTGTATCTTGGCCCGGTCGTTTGAGATGAAGAGGACCATTTGGAGGTGAAGTTGGTGGAGGAGGTTGAACCAACAGAGGTGAGGAATAATCAACTTTCTCTTTCGAAGGAGAATGATATTTGGCCCGAGTCGTGACTGGAACTTTGTTCTTGTTGGAGTCACCAGTACACATAAGTACATAAGACATGGTAGAGGGAGAAGGTTGGTCATGAATGACCAATTCAGCCTGTTGTTGAGAAGGAAACAATTGTGAAAAAATGACGGTTGTAGGAGGTGTCCCGTTCCATTGATGGAACTTAGTAACCTCAACACGTCGTGGACAATATTTTGTATAATGATCCTCACCACAGATAAGGAAAGGATAACAAGGTTTGCATTTGTATTTTTCATCAGTAGGATGGGTCTTGGGTTTTTCAGATTGTTGATTATTATTTTTGTCCTCCTTAATCTTACCTTTCCCTTTCTTTTTATTTTGATTTTTACCGGTAGGTGTAGATTGAAATGAATTAACTTTAGAAGTTTTACCGGGAGAAGGAGTCGGAGGAGGAGTATTTTGTAGTAGTAGACTTGGGGTTGGAATGAATAGATTGTTTAGATTAAGGCTCAACATGAAAAGTACCGATCACACCATCAACGACATGAGAAGCTACTGGAGGACTTGGGGTTGTATTCGTAGATGGACGAGGAGCATCAGGGATCAATTCATATAGTGTGCTCGCTTGTGAATAAATGAGATCCAAATATTGAGAATGACTAATTGCCTGCTCTTTAGTGACAATGCCACCCGGGGAAACATCACAAGCTATAGGAACAATGAGTGACTTGGAAAACCACTCGACCAATAGTTGATCAGGAAGGGGAAATTTGATTAACCGTCTTCTCCTCCTCCACTCATGAATATGATCAGAAATGTGAGTAGAAGAGGATTGTTTAAATGAAATCAAAATTTCAGTTCTTGTCTCATACTGTATTGGAAAATTGTAATGTGTTAAGAAATCCATAGCTAAGGTATTGAATTCATTGAATAATCCTCATGGTAACTCAATATACCAACATGACCATAAACATAGTGTTGATAGTTAGAAAATCCTGACAAATTTAGTGGTGGAGGATTTTGAGTCGAATAGCCAACATGAGTTGGTTGATTAGGTAAGCTTACTTGGAAAGGAGCATTATACTGAAAATTTTGACCCCAGGTAGGATTCATAGAACCTGGATATGGTTGCCCGAGATTAGGGGGTACAAAAGAATTAACTTGAGGAGGTTTCTTGCCAGGCGATTGTTGATTCCCTTGGAAAGGAAAATTCCAAGGTTGAAATTGTAATCTAGGGATATTTTGTACATACACTAGGTTATGGCCTCCAACTTGAGGTTTCCCCCAAACTCGAGGTTTCCCCCCAACTTGATGTTGACCTCCAACATGAATTTGAAAACTAGAAGTGAAAAAATGACTTGTGTCTCCAACTTGACTGGAGCTACTAGGGTCAGGACGATTAGATCATCTAGGCGAAGGTGGAGGAGGAATGTTAGGCCCCTTGGAGAGAACCTGGGTAGGTGTAGAAACAAAAATACTAGCATCATTGTACCCAGGAGGTAAAAAAATATTAGACCCTCCAGATGGATTTTGGGCAGGATTAGCAATGGAAGTATTCAAATAATTATACCTCGGTGGAAGTGACAGATTTGATATAAGTGAAAGTGGTGTTCCAATAGGAACTTGAGTGATAACTGCATTTACGGAAGAAACATGTGTATCTTGTGTGACCATGGTAGAGTTGGAAAGTTGAAGAGGAAGAATGGTATGAGAACCAACCAACAATTGGTCTGGAACTGTGACAAAATTACTAGTCGTGCGAGTAAAATGATCTAAAGGTATGGTGTAAGCAGTGGAAGTCACAGGTGTATGTGATGCCATAGGCTGGTTAGGACTCATTCATAGTTTATCAAAAATATCGTGTCCCGAAGAGGCCCTCCACAGAGAACGAACAGGGATAGAGCTAGGTTAAAAATTCCAGCAGTATGAACCAAAGTTCTAAACATCTCACTCTGAAAAAGAGGATCGTCTACACCAGAATCTGTGTGAGGTCCAGTAGGTATTCCGGTATAATATTCAGCAACAATGTCTCCCAATGAATTAATCTGGAGAAAATGTGGATCTTGTAAAACACTCAATAACAGATTTATGTGAAGTATTTATTCCTCCAATGGAGTATAACTTTCAATATTAGAGGCTACATCATTATTGATTGCTCCTTCAAGAGAACCCTCTGGTGAGTTAGGAAGCAAAGGAGCGTAGTCTTTCGAATCCTCCAGAGGTAACCCTTGCATCCTATGTGAACGAAGAGGGCTGATATTGGATGCACCAAATAAAGAATAAAATAAATCTATGGCCAACTAGAGAAACAAACAACACTCAGTAATAAAATCTAGATATCAAACATGCAAACAAACCTTCTTATTTCGAAGTCACTAGTTGGTGATGAAATCTAACGTCGCGAAATCAAGACAAGAAGGGGTTGGGATAAAGCAGGCGGAAAATTTACGTTGACAACCTACTTAATAGACTTACACCCTGGTGCAAAATCCCACACATAATCATGGGTATACCCTCCAAGGAGCTCGAGTGATTTTGACCAATGTTAATTCCAGGTACCGTGAAGACTTTCCCCTCCACAGTCATCTCGTGTAAAGACTCTAAAGAGATAGGCCACTAAGGTTACCAATTATGATAATGATGCATGGGGAAACAATCGACAGTCCGATCCACGCACACATGAATGGTACCTAATCCCGAAATCAACTCGAGAAGGTCCCCACAGGACTTTCTTCTCAAGTGACCCCCAATAATACGCACAATCTCTACACTAAGACCAACAAATCAGGGTGAGTAACTCTGTCGACCCTAATGAGACCTCGTGATTGACCCTTGTGTTAGAAGGGCTTCCCAGGACAAAATGTATCAAGTGGATTTGAACTCTCCCTATCACAAGATACTATTGTGTGTTTTTATGCTTTGGAGAGTGTGCCTTACAACCTATTCCAAAGTGCTATCCTAGCTAATGTTGGTGTAGAAAATTTCTAGAAAATAAAAGTTGCTAATAGTGTTGGATTACTAAGANGGTGAATCAATAATAGAGAAATTTAATCCTTTTTCACCATAAAATGCAAGTGTTATATCAATGTAGAATTATCATCCAATAGTTGCAGAGTAAATAAACAATGAACAAATGAGAAATCACACACATACACATTACACCAGTGTTTTACGTGGAAACCCAAAGCGGGAGAAAACCATGTAATAATTTTTCTTATATGTCTTTAAGAATTACATTCATTGGAAGCACCAACTTCCTTTGCTTTCCAACTGCAAATGGAAGGAGGCTCCAATCCCCTAGTTTTGCAGGCTACAACCTAAGGGAAGTTCCAACTCCCCAATTCTCTAGCTACAACCAGAAGAAGGCTACAACCCCCTATGTTCTCCAGCTACAACCGAAAGGTGGCTACAACCACATGTCCTTGCCCCATCAAACCGCCTTGATGTATAAGTAGAATGATGGAATCACTGTCACACTATCACTATGAGATATATTGTTGTAAACTTGTACCAATCAACTTTTACCAATAACCTGAACCATGCATCAACCTGTACCTCAACTTGTAATCAACATGTACCATAAACAAGTGTATCAACCATGCACCAACCTGTACCAAACAACCTGTAATAAACATATACCATAAACAAGTGTGTCAACCATGCACCAACCTGTACCAAATAACCTGTAATCAACATGTACCATAAATAAGTGCATCAACCATGCACCAAACTGTACCATAAGCAAGTGCATCAACCATGTACCAACATGTACTTCAACCTGTACCATGAACAAGTGCATCAACCATGCACCAAACCTATATGAACAACCTGTCACAACAACCTGTCCAAACAACCTATCACAATAACCTGTCTCATCAATCTTATCAACCAAATCAGATCTACTCACCAAGATCTATCACCAAGAAAACTCTCAAAGATGTGCATCAACCAAGAATAACACAACAACTCATAATCATCACCAAGATCAATATTTTCTTCAATAAAAGTATGATACATCATCCATATACCATGTGTCAACAATAATACTAACAAGTGCCTCCAACCATGTACCAAGTATGTACCAATCATGTATCAACTACTCATCAACTATGACTCATCAAGATGTACCAACATCATCAACTATACACTTCATGTATGTGCCAACTCATCAACTACTTGTCTCAACCATGTACCCAACATGTA
Organism: Picea engelmannii; assembly: GCA_009831015.1. Lineage (NCBI taxonomy): Eukaryota > Viridiplantae > Streptophyta > Pinopsida > Pinales > Pinaceae > Picea > Picea engelmannii. Next base: position 623,566 of record ML785884.1, read on the forward strand.
CCTCAACCAAAAGACCTCATTAATTTCATCATCCAAATCTGATTTGTAACTCTGTAATAGACCTAGTGTATATGATCACATACCTGCAAACCTTCCTTAACTTTAACAACAAGGGACTAGCATTTTCATCAAGATTTACTTTAGTGACTAGTTTTGGATTAGTCAACAACCCTAACTTTAAATAATCATAACTATGTACCTGCAATGAATAAAGATCTGAAAATAGTACACAATGTTCTTCAATGTGTTTTATGCAATTTCTCTAGGTATCACTACTTGGAACCTCTCAGAAAAGGAGTTGTAGCAAAAATGGCATACCTTGTTGAATTCTATCTTATTCTAGAGAGCTAACTTGTAGAGCGTGCCTCGCACAAAATATTTGTTGTATGGATCTGAAAATTGTACACAAAATACTACAGACTGTACTCTAACCAACACATTTGGTATTACTGAATTTAGATATATTATGAAGAATTTATGACGTTTTTATCCGAAACACCTGTTTTAGACTAGTTTCAAGACTAGCCACAAACCATATTTTCCACGAAGTGTAACTCCAAAAGTACAACGACCCACAAGATGAAATTTATACCACAACTACTTGGATATGGTTCCTCAATGGCCTCCCAATTTCACAGTCTGAGTTATTCTAGAAAATCATTTTTTGCGAAAATGGTGAGATGACCTGTAAATAACATGCCTTAGAAAGCATCATCAAAAGAATTTATCCTCCCTTGAATTTCAGCCTTCTTTACTTCACCTTCCCTCTGAAATTAAGCTTAGATATCCTTTGTTTACCTCATTCACCTGTAGATGTTCAATATTCTCAAGTGTGATTAAAATGAGAGCCTTTCCTCGTATTTATACTTTAACGTAGCTTCCTCAAGGGGTTACCTTTTAACCATCTTAACCTTGTTGGAATATTGGTTGTTGTCATTGATGTCAACCCTAGTCATGCGTTTTGGACCACAAGATTGATAAAGGTATTTGAACATGAAGGAAAATGCACATGCATATACAACACCCATGAATGGATAGTATACATCATGTTGTTTTCGATGGTATGTGGCATGTCACGTGGATCCTCATGGTTGAGGAGAAATGAATTTTTGAAGATGACAAAGTGAATTGAAGAAGGAAGTACATGTAGGCCCTGAA
>ML785884.1:633663-643861 GCA_009831015.1 Picea engelmannii
AATATAGGGAGGGAGGCATAGATAGGGAGATACATAGTAAGGGAGGGAGGGAGGGAGGGAGGGAGAAGGATGGGGGGAGAGATAAAGTGAAGGATGGAGAGGGAATATGCCAAGAACAAAGAATCCTTTTGTATATAAGTCATGTTGTAATGTGCACCTGTAAAAGGGAACGAGGTAGGCACACTAAGGAAAGAGTGAGAACATCCTAGAAGTTCTTCGTGCATTGGTTTTAAGTGCGTGGGTTGTTTATTTTGAGGTTGGTGAGCCTGTATGAAAAATATCAGTACATATGTATTGAGATGTAAATGTAATAATATGCAAATTAATGAAAATACATCCCTGCGGCAGACCAACCATGTAAAAGGGTTCAAGGGATTTAAAATCCACTAGCTGAGGTCAAAGGGGTTGGGTTAAAGGGGCTTAAATACAAAAATGAATGTTTTATTAATATTTCTTAAAAAGTGTAAAGTAAGGATATAATATTATATCCTAAGTCCTGGAGAGGGGACAAGTGGCTAAAAGAAGTTCTCAACATGACAAGTGTCAAGTTGGGAATATGTTATGGACATAAGGTAGTTCTCAACCCGATAGGTGTCAAGCTAGGAACATGCAGTCGAATGGTTCGAACTTAGTCCATTCGGGTACCAATCATTGGGGCGAATTTGACCATCTCAGGGGAAAAGGGAGTCAATTGTTCTTCCATCGCGTGGATTGTTCTGTCATGACTTGACTGTTCTGTGAGTGATCTCCTTGATGTTTTCATGAGCCGATTGTTACTATGATCAATATGATAAATATTGTTGTAGATACATGTGTATGACATAGCTTGGAGAGATTGATTGAAGAGGCGGGTTGTCAGGCCCGTGGACGATTGCATTCTCCCCAGGTGAGAGAATTGCTAGGAATTATTTCCCTATGTGTCAAACTGTAGCGACAAGGCTCTGAGACTTCCTGTCCAGTCTATTGTTGAAGCCCTAGAAGGGAAGTGGGACAATCAAAGTACTATTGAGAAAATAAGGGGAACACTTTCTGAGGTGGGACAAGCATGTGGGGAATGCGAGTCTGTAGGATGTCAGTTCAAATTGACATCTGTTAAATACTTTCTTGAAGTTGAGTCACCTGTCTATGAGCTACTTGTGACCGAGTTCCTGTAGAGTGAGATACCTTATCTAGTTTTAGAACCCTTTCCAAAGTGGAGTTTAGCCTTAGTTCAGGGGTGACTCACTGTTGATATTTATGGACAGTGAAATCTAAGGCTGTGAGGAACATGGAAGGTCTTCCCACAGTTGATGTCTTTTGTTCCAAAGATAAGTTCCATTTGTGTATTAAATTATGCTTACAAGTAACATTTATGCAATTGATGTCATGGGTTTATGTTGTTTAGGTTGCATGTATATTCTATGATGAATGTGTATAATTCAAGTATGAATATGTGTATAATTGTGTGTTGCAGAATGTATCTTTATGATTTTAATTAATGGCAGAGTTGGGTCAGAGAAATTTCGGTGGAATTGTTGGTACTTGGTATCAAAGAAAAAAAGTTTTAAGTGTCATTCCCAAGCGGGTGGATGTGGGTGTTCCATATTATGTGTATTATTCTCTGAGTAATGTGCATATACTTGTTAAATATATTATGTGATACAATTGTACTTATATATTTGTGTGTGGATTATATATGTTGTAGAACTGCATGTTTGTTGCATATGCAGGGAATGGGTCATAATGGTTTATATGTGTTTATATACTGTTTAACATGTTAATTCTTATGCTATTGTTGTCTATGGAATTGATACACGGTTATGATGGGTTGTACACATATTGTTATTTCTACATAGTTGTTGCAAATGTAGAGCATGGTAGTTACTAAGTGTTTCCTGTTAGATAATTCCAGGGTAACAATTATGGAATTCCGAGGTAAGGTTTTAATCATCATACATGCAAAGTGGTATTATTATGTGCACATGAATGGGACAGATCCCACATGAGAGATAAGAATGGTTGTGCATGTAGTTTTATTATGAGTTATTTCCGCTGTTATAGTCACTATCTTGTTAAGTAACTTCAACAGTAATCGTACGGGTTCTAGCGCAAAGCTAGAAATGTCGTGCATGCTAAGGGATATTTGATGTGGCTGACCCAATTACGGTTGAGGGCACATATTTTCTAAAACATAGTTGTTTCCCGTGATACTTGCGTGCACTAGGAAAATGTAGCGACACATAGCACAAGACCAGTCGTGCGCGTTGTTGCTTTCAATGAGTTTCTTCCACAGAAGAAATAATTGATATCAGAGCTCAAACTTTGATGTAGAGTTGGGAACGTTACAAAGTGGTATCAGATCTTTATATAGTGAATTTGCAATGGTTGTTGAGTAGAGTTGGGAACGTTACAAAGTGGTATCAGATCTTTAAATAGTGAATTTGCAATGGTCGAGACTTTACAATGTGGTAACGAGACTCAACTAGGAGGATAGATACGTCACAAAGTGGTATCAGAGCTGGGAACATTACAAGAAATGATCGGTATAAAAGAAAGTTTTGATGAAACTGAAAATATCGTCATCAACTTAAAAAATCAAGTAGAAGAGGCAAATATAATTGAATAAGTCTTAAGATCCCAGCTAAAAGAAAAAGAATACATTTGCAACAATCTAGAATCATAAATAGTTTATATAAGAAAGGAGTTGGAAAGATCACATACCAACATGAAATTTGAAAAGATCTCTACAACCTTGAATGAAATCCTAAACTATCAAAGATCTCCATTTGAAAAAACTGGTTTTGGTTATAGTGAAAAGAAGGAAGCTTCTAATAAAGAAGCCTCAACCTCCTTAAAATAGTCAAGTGAAGAAATGACCAAGAGTTAGGTTGATACACTAAACAAATCTATCAATGTTGAAGACAAAACGTTATAGAAGGAATGAAAGACATTTGTGTTTTAAGATTCCACTACATTTCAAGACATAAATAAATAAAAAATCATAAATAGTGTGTGTGTGTGTGTGATCTATGTGTGTTGTAGTTTCATATATATTGGAATTATGTAACTTATTAAAATATAGTGTGAAAAATGGAGATATTGAGAGGAATTTGAATGTAAGAATGTGTGCACCTTCTAAATCATGTGCATGCTCTAAAACACATGCATATTTTAAAGTCTGTGCATGTTCCTAAAATGTGCATGCACTATTGTAGGTAAAACTTCACAAAAGGACTACAAATATGTCCATTCGCTCATAGTACTAGCACCTTGGTTAAATTACAAGATCAACTCCTAAAGTTGAGCACTCCTATGTTATATTACGCAATGTCCTTCTCTCTCTCTCCTTCTCTGATATCTAACTCTCCTTAGAGCTTATAAGAAGTATAATGAAATCAATCTTTTTCATTTTCTTCAAGAGATGGCATGGTTGAATAAAAAAATTAAATTGTTGAAGAAGAATACTAGGAACTAGACTGCAAGAGGTTTGAATCAATTCATTAGGTTTGATCTGATCTTTTTGTGATGATATAATTTATTCTATCAAAATATCCATTATTGCTCATTAAAGTATAAGATTTGTTCTCTTTATAAAGAGGGAGAAGTCAACCAATCATATCCCTAAGGGGAGGGGTAACTCCTCTTTTGACACAATATCATAGATAAGATATTTGAATTCCATTCACAAGGGCATTGATATAATTAGATCTTTATAACACTAAGAACCTTTTTCCTTCTTGAATAATCTACCCCCATCTAAGCTTAAATCCCCTGAAGGGATCTCAATTGGGCTAGCCTTTAGCTTAGCATGTGTTGAAATGGGGGTTCATATTATTCTTGTTTGGTTTCCTAATTCCCATGGTATTGTAGAGCATACCCTTTAGGCCTAGTGTCACTGATAGCTTTTTCCATGGCCATTAATCCTAATAATATTTGTTTAGGGCCTAAGGACCTTATTTTCCTTCCCTGGCCATGTTAGGGGTCTTCAGACCCATTATTATTGGGAAAAACATACTAATAGTTCTTATATTCATAGTCATAGGACTTTTTCATGGTTACTGAGCATGAGAAAACTTTGTTTAGGGCCCAAGGCCCTTTTTTCCCTCCCTTGACCATGGTGTATGCCTTGAATCCCATATGTGTTGTGAAAAAAATCCTAATGGTGCCCATATGCCACCTGGAGGTAAAAGATCCCTTGGAAAGCGTCAGTGTGGTTGTTTGAGTCCTAGTTCATGCCCCTTGATATTGGAAATATCTGGTTTGGGCCTAATTTCCTTGTTTACCTCCATTGGCCATGGTATAGGCATTGAGACCCATTTTTATTATGTAAAACACAGTAATGGTGCCAAAGATACCCCACAAAGGAAACATATTCCCTATAAAGGTATTATGTGGTTGGTCAAGGAATACTACATTAAGATTGATCTTGAGAAGATTCAAAATGGAATTATCACCTTATGTTCCTTCCCTAACCATGTTTAATTCCCAGAGTGCATAACTTGTTGTGAAAATATCCTAATGGCACTACGGTCCAACTTAGATGCCTTAAGACTTGAATGCAGTGCTCAAAGCCTGTGTAGTAAACTTAAGGAGGTAATATGGGGTGCCTAGGGAGGTACCAATGGGAATGTGGTTATGTATTATTAATGGAAGTCATTTAATATATGAGAATGTGGTCAATCAATGTAAGGTGGACTAGGTACACTATATTACTAAAGGCCCACTATGGTAGTTAGATGTAATAAATGTGAGAAGGCTCTCTAGAAGGTTCCTAGGACATAGAGAGAGCTATATAATGAAGTGTAAGAAATGTAATGAAACATAGTGAAGAATATTGTGAGTGTATCAAGCATTGCTTGAGGAGTGTTATCCTTCCTTAAGGATTAATATATGGTGTTACCCTACCTCAAGAGTTTTCTCTATTTCTTGTGTTTAGTATTTGGTGAATGGTTTGGATTATTCTTGTTGATATTGTGGATTTATTTTGATATTCATCTTCATATATATTCAGGTGCTTAACAATTGGTATCAGAGCACTTTCGTTGGCCAAAGAAGGGAATCATTTTTTTTTCTCTTTTTGCATAATATTTCTAGGGAAAAAAAGAGGGCGGTGCACTTCGGGTTTAGATATGAAAATTTCTGTATAGAATTCGGCCAAAAAAATTGTATATTTGAATTCCTCTCGGAAAAATACCCAATTTAAAAAAAAATCGACCAAAACAGATTCTGGGAAGTAAAGTTATGAACATTTTGAATTCAACAATTTTTCAGGATTTTTCTAGAAAGAGCCGTGATTTTCTGCAGTAAGTTATTTTTAACCCTAGTTTTTGTTGAAGATTTGTCCCAAGAAAGATGCCTTTTACTGGAAAAGATGATGGCCCTAATATTGAAGAATTCATTAAAGACTTGAAGTCATTTTCAAAAGAGAATTTGAAACATTGGGTATCATGTTATTTAAAAGGTGATGCAGCCATTTGGTGGAAATCACATAGATATAGCCAATTGATGGCACTTTCTAATGAAGCACTTGAACAATTTATTTTAGATAAATGGTCTCATGTTGCTAAAGGGATAAACAAGAGTTTATTTTGAGGAGGAAAATTTATATTACAGGTTCATGGTTGTATTCACAAAGAAAATGTCATTGCTTCTATTAACCCTAGTTGCCAACAAAATTTTATGAATGTTCAGTTGGTTAATAGATTACAAATTCCTGCAAATAATATCCAAAGCACACAGGTTGAGGATAAAAATGTTCAAATTTTTAAATATTTGAAGGTTAGTATGGAAAAATATGTGTTGCATTCAGATTTTTATGCTATGGATATGGATGAAGTGGATATTGTTTTGGGATATCCTTGGATAGAATCAATGGGTACCATTAATATTAATGTGAACAATAAGTTTTTGAAGTTGTGGTACAAGAAAAATAAAATCACATTGGAGGATGTGTCTCTTAATAAGAAAGATGGGCCCACATAAGCCAGAAAATAAGTTATTGTCAAGTCTGAAGTTGAATCAGAGGTAGAGGATACAGAAGGAGATGAAGCAAAACCACAGGAAGGACACAATCAAGAAGCTAAGTAGTTCCTTGAATCAAAGGCACAATGTGTTGCAGATTTGAAGAAAAAAGAACAGAATCCTACAATTGTTGTATATCACCATCCACATCATATAGAGACACAACAATCATCCAAGCAAGGGTGTGACAATCAACACATTTATGCACCAACAGGGAACCAGAAAGGAAACCAATCAAGAGAAGGTGCATGGAGGACTCCTAGTACTACAGGAAGAGACCAGACTACAGAAACAATCCCATGGAAACCCCAACATGATGCAGAGCCAGATTAGGGTGGGAAGGTAGCAGATGGACATCATGTTCGACTTCCATTAAGATGGATGGATGGTTGTACTTGGTACTAGTTGGCTACATTGTTTAGCCGGTCATATTGTATGGTTTCTTCTCGTGTTTCGAGGATGAAACATGTGAAGGGGGTTGGAATGTAGTATACCTAGGGAGGTAATATGGGGTACCTAGGGAGGTACCTAATGGGAATGTGGTTATGTATTATTAGTGGAAGTCATTTAATATATGAGAATGTGGTCATTCAATGTAAGGTGGACTAGGTCCACTATATTACTAAATGCCTACTATGGTAGTTAGATATAATAAATGTGAGAAGGTTCCTAGGAGATAGAGAGAGCTATATAAAGAAGTGTAAACAATGTAATGAAACATAGTGAATAATATTGTGAATGTATCAAGCATTGCTTGAGGAGTGTTATCCTTCCTTAAGGATTAATATATGGTGTTACCATACCTCAAGGGTTTTCTCTATTTCTTGTGTTCAATATTTGGTGAATGGATTGGATTATTCTTGTTGATATTGTGGATTTATTTTGATATTTATGTTCAGATCTATTCAGGTACTTAACAACCTACAAATGGCACCCATATACCACCTAGAGGCTAGATATTCCTTATAAAGCATATGTATGGTGGTTCAAGGAATTGTTCATGGCTATTGACCTCAAGAATTTTTTTTTTATGGCCTAAGGCCCTTGTTTTCCCCCTTGGAGCATGGTAGGGGTCTTGAGACCCATTCTTATTATGAAAAACATACCAATGGTGCCTATATTACTAATCAAAATCCTCTTCTGTGGGAATTCCATGGTTAAGGTATTAAGATGAACCGATGTACCTTCCTCTTCAATAAATTCATGGTTGTTTGATTGGAACACTAGGAGATGGCTATCCCTTCATTGTATGCTACATTTTGGTCATTTCATCCATTATCTACTAGAGGGTATAAGAAGGATGAATTTTAGTTTGATATGAATAGAAAAAAAATTTAGAAGCACACCATGGATGGACATAGAAGATACCACTTGTTATCCCCTAAAATGGCATGCCATTTGTCTGGGGTATTTTCAAGAACATATTTTTTCCATCAAGAAATGAAAATTAAGAAATGAGGCCCACATTGAAAAATTGCATACACATAAGGCTACATAATGAAAAATAAGTTAAGAAGACCATATATACCACATCTAGTCCCTTGACTATCTTTATTCAATGAATGGATTTCATTTTTTTACCTCAATTATGTAGTTTCAGTGAAAAATACCAATTTTAAGTGTTGGAGGGAATTTTGGAATCGAGCATCATAAAGATTCATTATAGCTTGAGGCCCTTGTTTTCATCCCTTGTTCATGGAAAAGGCCCTAAATCGCATATGTTCCATGAAAAAACTCCTAATGGCACCCATATCCTATTGGGAGGCCCTAGATCCCTTAGAGAAGATCTTTGTGATTTTTCAAGTCCTTGTTAATTGACACTGAGCTTGAGAAGCTTTGTTTTGGGCCTAAGACATTCATTTTCCTCCCCTGACCATGGTATAGGCCTCGAGACCCATTTTTAGTGTGAAAATCATACAAATGGCACCAAATATCCCCCATAGAGGACAAAGACAGGGGAAATTTTAGGGGTGACATTTTTTCCATGGGATATTTTCCATTTTTTTTCAAAAAAACAATTCACCAATTTCCATTTTTCTGAAATGATTCACTCAAATTCTATAGGATAAAATTATTTTACTCTAAAATTTTCCAAAATTTTCTAGAAACTATAGAAAATCCATGGATATTTGAATATTTTTACAAAAATATTGTCAAATATTTTATTGTTGAAATTTTAAGAATTAGTGATATTCTCCATGGTCGATACAATTTAAGATAAGTATGGATCCTTGGAATTTTCCCTGGATAAATATCCCCTACAAAAGTATTTTGTGGTTTTTTTAGGACTACTACATGAAGCATGATCCTAAAAAGATTAAAATAGGGCCTTCGCACCTTATGTTCCTTCCCTAACCATGTACAATTCCCCAAGTTAATTACATGGTGCAAAAATCTCCTAATGGCATTGAGGTCCAACCCAGAGGCCTCGAGACCCAAATGTTGTGTTCAAATCCTACAAATGGAACCCATGTCCTACCTGGAGGCTATATATCCCTTAGAAATGTTCTATATGGTGGTTCAAGTCCTTGTTCATGGCCACTGGGCTTGATAATATTTGTTTATGGCCTAAGGCCCTTGTTTTCCTCTTTTGGGCATGGTAGGGGTCTTGAGACCCATTGTTATTATGAAAAACATACCAATGGTGCCCATATTTCTAGTCAAAGGATTTGTTCATGGCCATTTTGTGCTCAATATATTAAGATGAATTGATTTACCTTCCTCCTCAAGGAATTCATGGATGCTTTCTTTGAACACCAAGAGATGGCTATGCTTTCATGTATTCAACATTTTGGTATTTTTTCCATTGTTTGCTAGAGGGCCCCAAAAGGCTAAATTTTAGTTTGATCTTAGTAGAAAGGATTGTTAAAAACATGGTTTATACCATGGATGGTCACATAATATCCCACTTGTTATCCCTTAAAATGACATGCCATTTTTGCGGGGCTTTCCAAGAAGATATTTTTGCAAAATCTAGAATTTTTCCACCAAGACGTGAAAAATAATAAATGAGGCCTACATTGACAAATTGCATGAAAATAAGGTTAGACCATGATCGATAATTTATGAAAAATGTATCGACCAAATTTGGTGTCTTGACTAGATTTCTTCAATGCATGGCTTGCATTATTTTTAACTCAAACATTTAGTTTCAATGAAAAATACCATTTTCATGTAGTGTTGGAGGGAAATTTGGAGTTGATAATGAGAATATTTGTTAGATATTGAGGCCCTTGTTTTTCTCCCTGTTATAGCACAAAATGCCACTCCTATGTATTTTTTCCATGGCCTAACCCTTTCCATTAGCTTGCTAGACAAATTTCCAATTTGCCTCATCTAAATTATAAAAAACAAATGTATTTTTCACATATCCGTGGGATCCTTTGATGAAACATGCGAACATCTGCGACTTGTTAGTGTGAGACCCGCGGATGCCCTTAAAAAATAATGAAAAATAAAATAATTTCAAGTTTTTGGGCGGGTTTTTCGGTTGGGTTTGTTTCCTAATGTCCCCATGCTCATACAAAATGGATTCCAACTTCCCTAACCCCTTGGGGGAAGATATAAAAGCACCATTGAGGGATAGAATGAGGACAATGTTGATTAAGGTTGGTTGTCATTGATGTCAACCCTTGAAGAAAGCCCCGTAGCACAAAGGTTTGGGTAATGATTGTTTGATGTAAATATGACTCATTATTGTTAAGTCATGGTTGATAAGAAGTAAATATGGATGAATTCCAAAGTGGTCCCCTTATGGTGAAAGCCCTCACGGGAAGACGCTTTGCGGAGTAAGAGAACCCATGTGTAATTGTGGAATAATGAGATGAAAGAAATTGAATTTGTCAGGGAAACTATCCTATATGGATATTGCTTGTCATTCCATTTCTAGTGGTATGTAGAATGTCACATAACTCCTCACGGTTAGAGAGTTATGGCCATGAGAAGTTGGAGACCCCAGGTTTGGGTAATGGACTCAAGTTTGTTTGATGGGTAACTGTATGAGTTATGATATGTTTTCAGATAATACTATTCTATATGGATAGTACATGTCATGACATTTTTGGTGGTATGTGGAACGTCACATAACTCCTCACGGTTTGAGAGTTATGGCCTTACGAAGTTGGAGGACCCTCACATGTCATCTAGAAGCCCCAAAAGGTCAAAGTAGTCAAAGTGGTTTAAGGGATTTTAAAAGGTA
>ML785885.1:0-16562 GCA_009831015.1 Picea engelmannii
TCCTTCTCTCTATCTTTTGAAATTATATTTATACAAAATGTTACCAACCCTAGGCGGTTGGAATTTTCCTTACTCCTAGATATTAACGGTTACGAAATAAAAACTTGAACCGTTCCACTTGTTTCCTTCATATTGAAATTATCTCTTTCTCATATTGGCAGAACGAGCATGCATGTATTACTTTATTATTTCTTTGAAGTACTTCCTTCACCTGGATCGAGACACTCGACACACCTGCTTATAAATTGTACTAAAATTCTGGAAGGCGCTGTCACATCCTTTGCCTCAAAAAGATACATCTTTCTCTGTAATTTCGGCAACCTGTCTTCAATCCTTTTATCTTCAAAACTTGGTGATTGCAACTGTAGATTTGGCTTTACCAACCATCTATCCATTTGAGCGACATCAACCTGCTTCAATAGTGAAATTTAGATCTGAGCTTCATTTAAGCTTTCTTTGATGTCCAATTGATTATTTATAATGTTTATTTGCCCTAATACTCCAGCACAATTGTCCTTTCCAATGCCTAGTGATTTTTTATCTAGCAAATCAAAAGCCTCTTCACACTCTTCCTTTATTTATTTGTTCATTTTCTTACTCTTAGCTATATTGGCCTCCCATGCCTTTAGTATGATATCACCCCTGATTTGTTCTACGACAATTAATCTAGGAGTTGTTGGTACCTCTTCTCTAGCCGAAGATATGACTTCCTTTTGAAAGGTGGTTTAGGCTGCATTAGCCTCCTTTTCTCTGAAAAGAATATTATCTAATGATTTAATCATCTCCCGAAAATAATATTGGATGATCTCTACCTTAGAAAACAGACTTTGTTGTACTACTTTTAGCTTCTGTTGCACTTCCAATGCCTGGGCTTGAAACATTGTTATATTTACAACCTGGCTTTCAGTAGAACTCAATTTATCTTGCAGCTTCCTTAATAATTCTTCTTGTTGGATGAACTGCCCTTGGCTTGCTTGAGAAATCTTTTGTACTTATTCAAGATCAAATTTAAGTTACTGAATCTCTTGCCTATCTTTGGCTCTAGCCTGTTTGAGTCCTTTGTTGACCTCACTTTTGACATTATTCTCTAAATTCCTTATTTGATCTCGCAACTAATTTATCAACTGATTCCTCTGCCTTAGAATTTCTTTCAGATTATCAACAGAAGATAATTTGGTCGTTGCAAAATCTCCTAAAGAGTCTGCCACCTCTGTAGAAAAATATTCTTCTTCCAATTTTTTCCCATCTAATAATACTCTGTGCTTTTTTACCATTGCACCCTCTCTCGTGTGCATTTCTTTCTTCACCACTACCTTTTTTTTCTTACTGAAGAAGAACTCGGTGGGTGGTATCTCCTCAAAAGAGATAGGCATGAAATCGCTTATGAACATTGCCTTTGTATTAGGGTTTCCTCTGGTGAACTGTAATGGTGTGATAACCTCAATGGGGTTGCCGATTTCTGTTGACAACTTTTTCCCAGCTTCTTCAGTATTTGATTTCTCAGCCGAAGATGGCGGTTTATCTTCTCTGTTCTTTATTATTGTTTCTTTTTTATTTTTTCCCTGGTTGTCTAGTATCTTCTTCTCTAGGATACTTCCTGTTGGAACAGGGCCAGACCTAGGGTTCAATGCTACAACAGTGCACCAACAAAGCCCTAACTACCGACCCTTTCGGCAACACCTGTGAAGCAGATGAATTCTCACCTGAGGTAGAGGCAGGGGTGGTTGCAAGACTCAGGTGTCTGCAACCTTAGCTAGGACACAAATCTATGATTATACAGCTTACTAGAGCACTTATCACCATTAGTTCCTCAAGATACATTCAATAACCACTTCGCTTATAAGACAAAGATTCGAAGCATTCACACTAATCTATAGTATTCAAGCACTTAACAATAGTAAGATAGATCAAACCTAGTAGATCAACACTAAGAATCTTCATACACATCAAATCTAACATTCATACACATCTAGGAGCACAAATCATAAGAAGATATTCCTACAAATATCAAAGCACTTAGTAGAAGAAGAAATAAACACATTGAATCAAAGCACAAAGCATCACACACAAATTTACGTGGTTCACCCCCACCCTTGGGCTACGTCCACCAACTCTTCTTCTTTATTATCTTGGTAAAGAATTTATAGAACAAAGACTCAACAACCCTTACTCCACACAGGACAGAAGATCTGCGCAAGTTACTAGATCCTTCTTCCTTGCGCTTTAGCACAAAGCCTTTCACAACCTCCTACAACAACTTGAACTGAGCTCTGCAAGTCTCTTACAATCATGCACAAAGCATTTACAATCCACATTCGATCACACAGATCTAATTACTAGCACTAAGCCTTCGACTCTCTTCTACCTTTCCTAGACATCTATTTATACATACAAAAGCGGGCCTAATCATGGGTAAACCCACGGACCGACATCCCTTTCCCATTACATTAACCCAAACCCTAAAAAGGGGCCCAAAAGTGGACCAAGATCCCATGATCTCTGCTTCGTCTTGCGCACTTCCTTCGATAGGGCATCGAAGTCCCAAAAATGGTCAAATATGACCAAGTATCTCCCACAACTTGGTCAAGGGCCAATAGGCCCCCAACACTCACTTGTGACTCGTCCCGAGTCACTCAGGTCTGATCAATTCTACTTCGAACGCCTCAAGCTGGGCTTGAGATGCTTCAACTTGTTGCATTGCAACTACTTCTTGCTCGGTGAACTCTTGGATGAGTGTGACATTCACCGGCCCTTCTAGGGATTGTTGTGTTGAATTTACGACCTATTCCAACTCTGTTCCTTGGTTCTCGATCTCTATAAATAACTGATATGCCTTATCCTACAAAGGTTGAAGTTGTTGAGTTACTTCCATTACCTTTCTCTGGATTATATGGATCTGTTGTTGTGCTATGCGCTAATCGAAAGACCGTTTCATTTTCTCTATGGGTGATAGGGGCTTCAGTTACACCTATAGATTTTCGGCTTCATGCTTCGCCTCCTGGAACTGTGACTCCAATTTGTGCAATTTAGGATTCTTGGTTAGGTTCTCATGTATCTGCACACTTCTACTACTTAATTGTTTGAATTCCTCAGTGAGTGCTTTAATCCTTTCTACTGTGCTCCGGGCAGTCATTTCTCGTTGGTCACGCTCTTCTTGCGGGGTACTTGGTATGGTCTGAATCTCTAACTCTATGACTCTTTGTTGAATTTGTTGAATAACTTCAACAAGATTTATCACTTGGTGTTCTAAGGGTTCTTATGCTTTCTTATCTAAGCTGGCCACAAAGAGAAATGCTCTGTTGACTGCTTCTTCGATCCCGATCTGCTTCGCGAGCAGCTGCTCCTTTTGCTTTTGGATCTTCACTCTGTCTTCTTCCAATTTTTCTTGGAGAGTGTCCCTCTCTTGTTGCACAACTTGACGCTGCTTAATGATTTCCTCATGTGCTTGCTTTAAGGCCTGGGTGGAATGCGTGGGTTCTTCCTATGCTTTCTGAAGGCATGCTTCAATTGTGGGAGCAATCTTGCGTAGTTGAACTGGTTCATCTACCTCTGTTGCTGTTCCTTCTGGTAGGGGTGCAGTGGATATTGCACAGCTAGACCAAAGTGCTTGCTACATGCCTTGGAGCTTTCTCTCAATTCTATTGTACATTGCCTCTTGCTTGGCTTCCTTCTTTTCTATTATTTCTTCTATAGCTTCGTTCATAGTGGTGAGGAGGAAACTGAAGTCATCGGGGGTGAGCATGGTCTTCATCTTGGTTTGGTTACAGGGGTTCTAGGTTTCTTCCGGGAGGAAGGTTTCAGAGGTGAAACCTTCCTTTTCTTCGACAAGTCCTCTTCGTCTTCTGGCCTCTGTTCGACTTCTTCGTCATTACCTTCTTGCTCGGGTGAAATGGATGTGGTCCTTATAGATATGTTGTCTATATCCTTTATTTCCTAATCCTTCTTCGTCTTCATTTTTTTCTTCATCTTATTGGGCCTAGGTGTATCCTGCGCAGCTTCTGGGTTGTCGATGTCGGACAATTCTGTGGGGTCTGCTGAAACAAGGAGGTCTGCCGACCTTTCCTTGGTGATTTCCTCCAGGTCTTTTTATGTCAGCTTATAATAATATTGTAACTGCTCTTTGTTCTCATCGGCACGTGATGTTATGTAAATGAAGTGGCGGTCTGCGATGAACTTCATTAAGGGCCTGAACCTGAAGAGGGTATTCGGGGTTATCCGAGGCTCAGACTGGATGGCACGCTTCAACTGATTGTAGTAGGCCTGGAATACAGCATTGGATTTCCATTGTTTTCTCATAGCATTTGAGTACCATAAGGTACTAAACTTCGCGGCTAAGGGCTCAAAAGGGTCGAGGTTCGGGAAGGTTGCATCTTCCGGTAGCTCCCATGCAATGAAAGCTATAAGTAACAAGAGCCATCTAAAATGGAATTCATGCCCCTGATCCTGGGATTCTAGGCAGTCAATCTCTAGTTGATTCACCAGGTACTTCACCCAGTTCATTTGTAGTCCCTCTTCACACTTTCCTGCGAGGTCAACTACAAAGCTGGATACTTACGTGGGTCGATTCTTGTGAACTAGCTTCCTTGCGATCAACTGACATGGAAGGTGCACTGCTCAGCTCTGAATAGAGGCTACCTTGAATCCTTGCGTTCCTTTCTCAACATCACCATAAGATTCTTTGATCTTCTGAGCAAGAGTGCGGTCTGTGGTCTTTCCAGGATAGTAGTCATGGGGATCATGGTCCTGCATGCTAAGACCTGTGATCCTATTGATCAACGTTGGATCAACTATGATGCGGTGGTTCAAACATAGGTATCCTCTGTGGTAGCTTTCCAGGAGTAGCTTAACACAGGCATTGACTTCTTGGTGACGTTCGAAATCTGGGATCTTCATGACATTCAGCAGAGTGGACCGCGTGAGGTTCATAGTCCATTGCTGAGGGATGATCTTCGAGTTCTTTCCCTTGGTTCTGGTTAGGTACTTGTATGGGGAAAGTGTTTTGTAGACTTTACGATCCCCTAGGTTGAAGTCACTAAAATTCAATGTTGCAATCTTGTCTTGATCTGTGCAGACTATGCGTACCCCTTTTGGCGGGTACGTAGTGACTAGAGTGTACTCGAAGTCTCTAGGCATGATGTCTCTGTTGATCACACCGCTCAGAGGTAGTATGTAAGTAGGTAGGATGGATGGAACCAACCTTGCATTGGCCATATCATCTTTATGTTTGGTTCTGCGTTCTGTGCCAGCTCGAGATGTTCTTTCTCGAGCAGTCAATGGGGAGGCTTGCACTCCTCTCGTCAAGGATGCCTGTAGACAATCCTCATTCTGACATGACTCTTTCGGTTCTAATACTAGTGAGTACCTCTCTTGCATATTCTTTGGCTGCGCTAAATTCGTCAAACATACATGCTCGGAGAGAAAAATTAGTCGGGGTTCACAATGATATCAGATACTGTACTAGGATGACCAACCAGATCACAATGATCATTGTATACAACTACTATTTGGTGGGCTTCCAATTCTCAGCTGGAAAAAGTCTTCTTCATGCATGGCGCGACGAACTAAATAATAAATTTGACAACGGTCTACTTGCAATGGGCATGAAGCTTCCATTAATGTTGATTTATCCGTTATGGTGCGTTCCAACGATCTAGTGATGATCCTTTAATGATTTTCTATCCATTTGGGGAGGAAGTCGAATGGGTGTATCGGTCCAACAGCTGTATCGCTTCGGCATGGTGAAGTGCCATAGTTCGTTGTTCTGATATCTCGGTGATTCTCCCATTCTGCAAGTTTTCTTTCTGCGATGTTCTATCTAGAATCTCCTGCAACTTTTCAATCTTTTCCTTCTTCTTACTTAACTTTCTAGCTTTCTTCCAGTGAGCTTCGTTTCAGTAGTTCTTTTCCTATTTTGGATATTATTTTCCTTGGATATAGTTACTTCGTGTTGTTGAGGTTCTTTCTTAGGGTTCAGGTATAACATCTCTTCTTTATCTGAGATAGAAACTTCAGTCTTCCGTGAGTCCTCTGGTGTTCTGATAACTTTGACATATGGATTCCTAGTGTGATATAGCTTTGATTTGTTCTCCTATTCTTCAATCAACTACGCGATCCTTCTGGTCATGAAGTCTTTTAAATCTTGTCTCTATTTTTCTAAAAAAAATTCTTCTTCCTTCTTTCTGGCTTGACCTCTTTCAATCCAATGATTTCCAAGTAACATAGTAAACGGGGCGTTGTCCTCAATAAATTTGATAATCTGAAAATCTTCTTCTGTTGAATTTCCATTAACATTCATAGATATTTGATTGAACCTTCCACATAGGTTCACTAGTTTCCCTCTGAATAACCCTATTCCACTCAGTGAAGGGGTCATAACATGCCTCCCTATAACTTCCCAAGTTCTTTTTGTCATAACATCCACCTCTGTTTCCTCATCTAGAACATAGTCAATGTTGAAGTCTCCTATTCTTACCTTGATGCATTCTTTCTTGTTAAAACCCTCTGATAATCTAACATGTCAGTGATCATTCAAGGTGTCTTGTATCTATAGTAACATCTTGTTTGATTCTCTCTAGGGTTTTTTTATTTCTGGATCTGTCTTAGGGTTTTCTTCTTTCAGATTCATTCCTTCCATTTTAGCAATCTTTCTAGGGAAATCTAATACTTTGTGGTCCAAAGCTTTGCAACAGAGACAACTAGGTCTTCCACCAGGGCATTCCTTAGCAATATGTCCCGGTATTCTGGAACTATAACAGAGGGTTAATCCTCTCTTTCTTTTAAATGATCCCCAACCTCTTCAGTACTGCGCAGTAGGGTTATGGTAGCTAGCCTGCAAAAGTTTCTTTCGAGGATCCTGCATCCGCTTGTTAGTCCAAACATTCTTTCTATGCATAGGTATAACATATCTATCAGATCTATTCATATCAAAATTTATTTCATCTATCAGAGCCCTAATTTCCAAGCTAGGACAAAATCTATCAACATACCTAGATCCATACTCTAGAAACAAAAATTTTCATTTATTTTACTTTTGTAGAGCACAAAGCTTCCAGATCTAAAAACTTTTGACTATTCTTACCTCTATCAGAACACAAAGCTTATAGATCTTACCTCTTTTCTGCAGATCTGAGCTTTCTTTCTTGGTACAAAGCTTCACAAGTTAAGTAGAACACTGCACACTAGGGAAACAGATCTACGCACAGAGCTTTCCTAGTTTCTAGATCGAATCTTTGCACATAGATTTTCTTTCTCAATTCCCAGCAATCACAGTTCCAGTCTCGGCATCGGAACCATTTATTGGCACAGGGGCAGACCCAGGGTTCAATGCTACAACAATGCACCAACAAAACCCTAACTACCAGCCCTTTCAGCAACACCTACGAAGCATATGAAGTCTCACCCGAGGTAGAGGCAGGGGTGGTTGCAAGACTCAGGTGTCTGCAACCTTAGCTGGGACACAGATATGTGATTATATAACTTACTAGAGCACTTAGCACCATCCATTCCTCAAGATACATTCAATAACCACTTCTCTTATAAGACAGAGCTTCACATCATTGACACTAATCTATAGTATTCAAGCACTTAGCAACAGTAAGCTAGATCAAACCCAGTAGATCAACACTAAGCATATCCATACACATCAGATATAACATTCATACACATCTAGGAGCACAAAGCATAAGCATATCTTCTTACAAATATCAAAGAACTTAGCAGAAGAAGAAGTAAACACATTGAATCAAAGCACAAACCATCACACACAGATTTACGTGGTTCACCCCCACCCTGGGGCTACGTCCACCAAATATTCTTCTTTATTATATAGGTCAAGAAGTTACAACATAGAGCCTCAAAAACCCTTACACTGCACAGGACAAAATATCTACACAGCTCGCTAGATCCTTCTTCCTTGCGCTTCAGCGCAAATGCTTTCACAACCTCCTACAATAACTTGCACTGAGCTCTACAAGTCTCTTACAATCATGAACAGAGAATTTACAATCCACATTCAATCACACATATCTAATTACTATCATTAAGCCATCGACTCTCTTCTACCTTTCCTATACATCTATTTATACATACAAAAGTGGGCCTAAGCGTGGGTAAACCCACAGGCCGACATCCCTTTCCCATTACATTAACCCAAACCCTAAAAAGGGGCCCAAAAGTGGACTGAGATCCCATGATCTCTGCTTCGTGTTGCACGCTTCCTTTGATAGGGCGTCGAAGTCCAAAAATGGTCAAATATGACCAAGTATCTCCCACAACTTGGTCTTGGGCCAACAGTTCCCTTCTGAGTTGAGACCTCAACTTTCTCCTGATATTCCAGGGTCTCTTGTTTGGCAGAGCTTCCGACTTCTGGATTTTGGGTCTTTTCTTGTTGTGTATTTGGAGATTTTAGGCTTTTCCCTTGTAATACTTTGGGTAGGTTGCTTCTCTGGTGTTTTTGGAAATTGTAAAACTCAACCATTTCACCAGGTAGCAGAGCTCACACTCAGCTCAGAACTTCTTAGTATGATCTTACCGCTCATAACATTTCGTCATGAGGGGATTCTTCATGTTCATATTTTTTAAGATTGCACCCTGCCATATGGTTTCCCACGACCCTCTGTGGGTCGTGCTTCTTGAACTCAATACTAACCATATTTATATCTTTTAAATATGTTGCCTACACCCTGGAGTGACCAAAATATAATAAGGAAAATGAACCAATAGACAAAGGAAAATATGGCCATACCTTTTTCTACACGGATTTTAGCTCTTTGCTAATCCCACCGAGTACAGTTTGTCGTGCAACTTCACGACACACCAGTCTATCTGGTAAAAATTAAGGTAATGCATATGGAGGGACCGAGCAGTCGAAAAATATGATATAAGAGAAATTTTCCTCTATGTACCAGTCTGCCACTTTACCTATGCTAACCATAACCTTGTCTAAAATTCTTGGTTGTGGGTGACCAAATATAAAAATATGCATTGGCAGCACTACCCAGTTAAATATTTCATAAAATAAATATTTGTCCTTGTCTTCCCAGAGCTTTGAATGGTAATCATGAATTGTTTATGTATTGTCTGTAAAGGTGTCATGGAACAGATAGTGTCCATAACATAAGATGACATAAAGAATTGAGTTGGTTTCCCTTTGGCTTTATTCGTTTGGTATTCTGAGATTTCGCTAGCCAGATTATCTGACAATATCTTTTCCCAGTCAAAAGAAAATCCTTCCGCCATCGAATGAATAATGGGAACCCATGGTAGGAAGAAATGGGTCGTGTTTTATTTTCCATAAATTCTTCACATCATCATGGCTATATACATGAACTGTGGTTCAAGCGATGAGATGGAATATACTCCGTGAGACTCGACTCTGAAATTTTCAGGGCGTGAACACCAGTCTTTAATCAGGTTGGAGAGACTCTTTCCAAACTGATCACACTACTTATTATTAAAATTTGCAAGAAAAATGGCGTTATAAACGAAGTTTGATGTTGTAGACAATTTATACATGACCTGGATGTGTTTCGGTCAAAATGAGCCAACAACTACTTTCTGAGAGTTGAATATCATTCAAGTCGGGATATCTACATGATCCAGTGCCCATTTAATCCTGTCGGTGTAAGGTAAAAGCCTCGGCCTGGTTGTTATCTTATGCAGTTCTACTTGAGCGACAATCTTATATTTGGTAGATAAGTTATCCTTTTCATTATCGCTTGAGTCATCAGGACAGTTTACCACTTCATATTGTATGGTGTTGAACACATACGTCCAAGTTTTAACTGTTCTTATACTTCTGGGCGAAGTATCGGAAATAACATCTGTGTTATGGCCAAAACTTTCACCAGTTTCTTTAGGTGCTTTCTGTGGATCCATGATATCAAATTTGGAGTTTTGTTACCTGTTACAGAGAATGAGAATGCAGAAAACCAGTTATTTCGCTAAGCTAGCTCTAAGAAAAAAAGAAAGTGATTCAGAGATAAAAATCCTTTTTGCCTTAAATGCATAAAGCATGCGTATACCTTCACAGACAACACGTTTAATTCCTTGAATGAAAATATTTGGGCGTTAAAATCTGATTGTATTTGGAATCATTTCCCTTAATGTCATTTATGGTCGATATCTCGGGAAAAGCGAAATTTTTTAATGTATCTGAGTTAATTTTGAGCAATAGATTAATTAGAGTAAAATCCTCATTTAGTACCTTAATTAATAATACCTAACACTTAATCAAGTTTCGGCGTTTTGGGTCTCGAGGATCTTTAAAGAAGTTTAAGCTAAGACTTACGAAACGTGAATTCACGATGGGTTTTAATTAACTATAATCATACTTAACACTCTTGATTAATCGCGATTAGTTTTTTTAAATGTCGAGGTTTCGGGTATCAGTACTTCAAATCCATTATATGTGAGAGCATCTCGAATCGTGAAGTCGTGACGAGATTTACTCTTTGTTAATCTTACTTAATCGTTAATGAACTTAGATTAACATTTAAAACTTTCATGAGTTTGGGTATCAGGACTTCGAGGATGCTCAATGTCGAACCTTTGCATTTCGTGAAACCCTGAATCCCGAAATTTCAAAAGCAAAACTTTATATAGATTTGATTCATTAATTAAAAATGCAGCTCCATAATCTGCTAAGAATTTTAAACCTTTGGATTTATAGGAAGACTTCATTTCGACGGTGATTATCTAAGTGCATTTTCGTGCTTTTCATTTGAACAAAAATGAAAATTATTTTTAGTCTAAGTTTTTAGAAAAATATATATGTTTCAACACCTATATGGCACATGACTAGAGAGAGACATACTTGCCTTGAGTAGAGGTTATGTATGATGATGCATGCACAGGGTACAGTTACAGTCTGGATACAGTGACAGGTTACAGATCTATGTGAAAGAAGTTACGGAGGGTCAGAAGTTTTCAAGTGAAAGGAAACCCTAGTTTCGGAAGGCATATGCAGGTTGCATAACAGATAGGGTGCATACATATGCAGGATGCATAAAATATAGGTCACGTACATACGTAGGCTACATCACTACAGGTCGCATATCTTTTGTAATTTTGTAGATGCGTGTTCAGTTCAGGTACAGATTGATTACAAGGTAGTTGTACAGATTGCATACAGGTTAGTGGTACAGGTTGATACAGTTTTACAACAATATATCTCACAGTGACAGGCTAGCAGTGGTTCCATCATACTACTTCAACTTCAAGGTGGCAGGATGGGACAAGGAAAGGTGGTTGTAGCCACCTTTTGGTTGTAGCCGGAGAACATAGGGGGTTGTACTCTCCTTCTGGTTGTAGCCAGAGAATTGGGGAGCTAGAGCTTCCCTCAGGTTGTAGCCTGAGAAACTAGGGGGTTGGAGACTCCTTCCAGTTGCAACTGGAAAATAAAGGAAGTTGGTGCTTCCAATGAATGTAATTCTTCAATATATATAACAAAAAATGTTTTGTGGTTTTCTCCCGATTTGGGTTTCCACGTAAAAAACTGGTGTAATGTGTATGTGTGTGATTATTCATTTCTTATTGATATAACACTTGGATAATAATACTACATTGATATAACACTTGGATCAATTTAGATAAAAAATATTATAATTGCACTATTACTGATTCACCCCCCCCCCTCTTAGTAATCCAACAATTGGTATCAGAGTAGGTTCCTTCAGAAATCAGTTTAACCACTGAAAGGTAGATCATGGAGAGTACCAACTTATACAAAAATGGAATACCATAGTTTGGTGGACATAAGTATGCCTTTTGCAACATAAGGATGAAGACATATATATAGGCACAGGGATTTCAAGTTTGGCAATCAATTGTAGATGGATACACAACATGATCAGTTCCACCAACAAATGACAAAGCGATAAAACTCGGTGAGAATAATTCCAAAGCCACAAATGCATTTTTGAATGGTCTCAGTAATACGGTATTCACCAAAGTTGCACACTGTAAATCCGCTAAAGAGATTTGGGACAAGATTCAAAATATTTATGAAGGAGATACAAAAGTCAAAGCAGCAAAGCTTCAAACTTATAGAGGTCAGTTCGAACAACTAAAAATGAAGGAATATGAAGATATTGCAGCCTACTTCTTATGAGTCGATGAAACAATAAATGAAATCAAAGGATTGGGAGAAGAAATTGAAG
Organism: Picea engelmannii; assembly: GCA_009831015.1. Lineage (NCBI taxonomy): Eukaryota > Viridiplantae > Streptophyta > Pinopsida > Pinales > Pinaceae > Picea > Picea engelmannii. The sequence continues at coordinate 12,159 of ML785885.1, forward strand.
AATTTGTAATTGTTCAAAAGGTACTAAGATCTCTTCCTATGAGATTCAACCCTAAGATATCAACACTAGAAGAAAGATCAGATCTAAACTCAATAAGCATGGACGAACTCCATGGAATATTCACATCATATGAAATGAGAACTGAACAGAAAAATCCAGATGTAAAAGAAGCATCCTTCAAAGCATCCAAAAGATCAAATCAAAAGAAAAAGGAACAAGAAGAATGTAGCAGCAGCAGCGACGTCTCAGAAGATGATGAAGAAGTGGCCAACTTTGTCAAAAGACTGAACAAGGGAACCAACAGTAGGTATAGAGGCAAGCTTCCTTTAATTTGTTTTAATTGTGATGGTATTGGTCATTTTGCTAGCAAATGTCCTCATAAGAAAAAGAGAAATGATGAAAGTTACTCAAAAGGCAAACACACATATAAAGGAAAAATAAATACAAAGAAATATTTCAAGAAAATCTTATGCATCAAAGAATACATCTCATCATCAGATGAAGATGAAATCAGTGACAGTGAGACAAGAAGAGTTCTATTCATGGCAGTAAAATATTCTGACAAAGAATATTCCGAAGAAGAATATGAAGAAGCCGAAGAAGGATATGAAGAATTCGAAGACGAAATTGAAGAGGCAGAAGTTGACTATCGAGAAGAATTAATATGTACCATAGAAGTTATCAAAAGAGAAAAGAAGAAAAACAAGAAACTACAAGAAGAACTAGACAAGAAAAAGGACACTCGAGAACTAGAACAAATGATCACAAAATTGAAGTTTCAAATAAAAGAAGATAAAAGAATTGAAGCAACACTCAAATAAAAACTAGAAGAAAATGACAAGATCATTGGAAACTTGGAAGCAGATATTGTCACACTAAGAAAGGATATCCAAAAGAAAAATATGTGGAATAGCTCAAAAGTTCTGGATGACATTATAAACAGTCAAAAGTATCATCTTGACAAGTTTGGACTTGGATACAATCAGATAGAAAAGGGATCAAGATCCAAAACAACAGAGCAAGAAACAAATCCAAAAAGCTATGCAGAAACAATCAAAGTGGATAGGAATATATACAAGGAAGATTACAGGGACACTCCTCCACCAAGAAGATTCAGATTTCAGAATCAACAAGAGACAGACATGCCTCAATAAGAAGAAGGATTCATGAGAGCACCTCCTTTCAGAAGATCTTCAACTCCTATGTATCAAACTATATTTTTTGGTTTATGTTATGCATGTAATAATTTTGGACATAAAGTTGTAAATTGCAGAGCTAACAACGTGAACAATAACAACTTTGAGAGTCATACACAAAGGGGTTATTCAAGAATACCTAGTGAAACACAAAGAAGAAGTTACAACAGGTTTGAATCTTTGAGCACTGAAGTGGAATGTTACAAATGTAACAATTTTTCACACATGTCCAAAGATTGCAGAATGGAAGTCCCTCCTAAATAACCTCAACAGAATAACAACAATCATAGATAAGAGCCTCAGAAAATGACATGGATAAGAAAGCAAGATCAATATAGCAATGAAGAATGCATAGTTGCTCTACAAGCTAAGCAAAAGAAACACGGTTGGTATGTTGACAATGGGTGTTCAAAACACATGACAGGTGATAGAGACAAATTTCTTACATTGCGAAAGGAAATAAATGGATCAGTCTCCTTCGGAAATGATAATTCAGCCAAAATCATTGGAGAAGGCACAGTCTGAATTGGGAACAAGAATGAAAAGGAACAAATGTTCTACTGGTAGAAGATGTGAAACATAATCTTCTAAGTGTGAGTCAAATGTGTGACCAAGGTCATAAAGTTACTTTCGATTCACAAAACTGTGAGATAAGAAGAGAAGGTTCAGGGAAATTGGTCGGTACAGCTGCAAGAACTTCAAACAACATATATGTGTTAAGTGAAATTGGAAATGAAAAGTGTTGTCTAGGAAAGCAAGATGAAAGTTGGTTATGGCATAGAAGAATGGGTCACATTCACTTTGATAACCTTTTCAAAGTCAGCAAAAGAGAAATAGTTAGAGAAATGCCCCAGATCACGAAACCAACCAACACTTTATGCAAGCACTGTCAACAAGGAAAGCAAACAAAGACCAGGTTCAAATCAAAGGAATATTCAACAACAAGACCACTGAAAATTGTGCATACCGATCTAGTTGGACCAACTACAACAAAGGGATTAAAAGGTGAGAGATATTTTATGTTATTAGTTGATGATTATACAAGAATGACTACAATTTGATTTCTCGAGAACAAGTCAGAAGATTTTGAAAACTTCAATATCTACAAGGAAATTGTTGAAAAAGAGATGGATTCAAGAATCAAATGATTCAGATATGATAATGGAGGAGAGTTCACTTCAAAGGAATTTATGGACTACTGCAGCGGTCATGGAATAAAAAGTCAATTCTTCGTTTCTAGGACACCTCAACATAAAATCATCTTTTCTGAATGGGGAACTTGAAGAAGAAGTCTACATTGAACAAACATAAGGATTTCAGTTGTCAGAGAACACAGATTATGTGTGTAAATTAAAGAAGTCCTTGTATGGTCTAAAACAGGCTCCTAGATCATGGTACTCCAGACTGGATAAGTATCTGCAGCGGGCAGGGTTCAGAAAAGGAAGTGCAAAAAACAACCTCTACATCAAGGTAAGTCAAGGTAATATTTTATTAATTGAAGTTTATGTTGATGATATTATTTTTGGTAGTGATGATGACAGGTTAAGCCAAAAAATTGAAAAATATATGCAGAATGAATTTGAAATGTCGTTACTTGGAGAACTATCTTTATTTATGGGACTTCAGATATGTCAAAGAAACCAAGGAATTTTTATTTCTCAAACCAAGTATATAAGAGAAATGATAAAGAGGTTCGGAATGGAAGATTGCAAACCAATTATCACTTCCATGAAAAGCAGTTGTAAGTTGAGAAAATATGATGATTCAGAGTCTACAGATCAGAGGCAATATAGGTCAATGATTGGCAACCTACTATATGTGACATCATCTAGACCATATGTAATGTAGGCAGTTGGACAGGTGGAATGATTTCAAACAACACCAAAGGAATCACATGTATTAGCAGTAAAGAGGATTTTCAGATATCTCAAAGGAAAATAAGAGTTTGGATTATGGTATCCAAAAGGAAAAGATCTGTCACTTATTACCTACACAGATGCAGATTGGGTAGGTAGGTTGTATTGATGACCGACGAAGCACCAGTGGAGCAGCGTTCTACTTAGGTGAGTGTTTTCTATCATGGCTAAGCAAGAAACAATCATCAATATATTTATCTACAGCCAAGGTCGAGTATATTGCAGCAACATAATGTTGTACACAGGTTCTTTGGATGAAACAAACTCTGACAGATATATAGGTTGAGTATGATGAGCCCATTCCAATATATTATGATAATACAAGCGCCATTAGTATCTCAAAGAACCTGGTGATGCACTCCAAGACAAAGCACATTCCAATCAAGTATCACTTTCTACGGGAGCAGGTTGCATAAAAGAACATCAGAGTTGAGTATGTGGGCACAAAAGAACAAGTGACAAACATCTTCACAAAACCACTTCCACGGGAATCCTTTGAATATCTTCGCCAGAGACTTGGAGGTATTTCTACTCCAAAATGAATTCTTTTTGAATTCTTATCTTATATGTCTTAGATTTACAGGAGGAAGCACCATAAGAGGATAGTTCAGTCAGAGGGAGAAACCCTGGATGGAAATATACCTTTACCATTGATGACAAAGGGGGAGAGATTTATCAGATGCAGAGGATAAAGGCATGGTTCCAGGGCGAGCATATTTATCAAATATAGAGGAAATAAGCATCGTTCCAAGGGAATCATGAGTGATATGATTTCAATATTGCATCAGAGTGTTGACATCAACGCCAAAGGGGGAGATTGTTGATTAAGGTTGGTTTTCATTGATGTCAACCCTTGAAGAAAGCCTCGTGGCACAAGGTCTGCGTAATGGACCCAATATTTTTTTATGTAAATATGAATCATTATTGTCTTATCATGGTTGATAAGAAGTAAAAATGGATGAACTCCAAAGTGGTCCCCTTATGGTGAAATCCCTCACGGGAAGACGCTTTGTGGAGTGACAGAACCCATGCTTATTTGAGGAATAATGAGATGAAGGATAGTGAATTTGTGAGTGGAACTATCCTAGATGGACAGTTCTTTTCATGTCATTTCTGATGGTATGTGGAACGTCACATAACTCCTCACAGTTGTTGGATTACTGAGAGGGGGGGTGAATCAGTAATAACGTAATTATAATCCTTTTTCTTCAAATGTTATATCAATGTAGAATTATTATCCAATAATGAGAAGTAATAAATAAACAATCACACACATGCATAGTACACCAGTG
>ML785885.1:16662-34716 GCA_009831015.1 Picea engelmannii
TATGGGTCTTTCTTCAAGGGTTGACATCAATGACAACTAACCTTAATCAACAACGGTTAGAGATTTATGACCATATGAAGTTGGAGAACCCTCATGAGTCTTATAGAAGCCCCCAAGAGTCAAAGTTCTTTGCAAAAAGAAATTATTTTAAATGAAGAATCCCTAAAATAAGGAAAGTGTAAGGCTACATGAAGATATAAATAAGAGACAAATCTCACTCATAAAAATACACTTGTACATATTGTATATCTATTTTCTTGTGTAAAGCTTCTTGTAAATACTTGTGGATACATCTGAAGTGGAGAACATCTGAGGTAGCATGAAGGGTTGATGATGAAATTATTGGATTCACATAAAACCCTATTTTCTTAGGCGTACGTGGGTTTTCTGTGTATAGGGTGAGTACACATACGTGGGTTGGTTGTGTATAGGGTGTGTACATATGCGGGTTGGCTGTGTATAGGGTGTGTACACATACGTGGGATATCTATGTATAGGGTGAGTACGTACGTGGGTTGGTTGTGTATAGGGTGAGTACATGTTGATAAATCCATGAAACCTGAGAAGATGAAGGTGTAGAGGTTCTAGATTCTGATATCAAGCTCCCAAGAAGGTCTAGAGTGCTCAGATACATCAGATCCATCCATTGGTTAAAAAGGTATGTCTTATTTATATGAATAGTTGGATTTTGATGTATGCATAAGGAATGACAATGGAGATTTGAGGATTCTCTCTAGAGAGACTAGTGGCTACATGGGATCTTCTGTATAAGTCATATCTACAAAAATACAGTGTTGGTATATTTATCATTGATACTTCTTGTTGAGGCACATCTTGTATTTCTTGGCATATGGCTAGGAGTTTTTATGGTACATGGTTGAGATCTTGTATTTATTGATGTATTGAGAAGTTGAATATCAGAAAGGGCTTGATGACTAAGATCATGTGAGGGATATTATACTTGTTCATGATTACACATACCTATATGGCACATGACTAGAGAGAGACATACTTGCCTTGAGTAGAGGTTATGTATGAGGATGCATGCACAGGGTACAGTTATAGTCTGGATACAGTGACAAGTTACAGATCTATGTGAAAGAAGTTACAGAGGGTCAGAAGTTTTCAAGTGAAAGGAAACCCTAGTTTCAGAAGGCATACGCAGGCTGCATAACATATAGGGCGCGTACATACATGGGCTGCATAACATATAGGGCACGTACATACATGGGATGCATCACTACATGTTGCATATCTATTGTAATTGTGTAGATACATGTTCAATTCAGGTACAGATTGATTACAGGGCAGTTGTAGAGATTGGATATAGGTAAGTGGTATAGGTTGATACAGTTGTACAACAGTATATCCCATAGTGATAGGTTTACAGTGGTTCCATCATACTACTTCTACTTCAGGGTGGCAGGACGAAGAAAGGACATGTGGTTATATCCACCTTCTGGTTGTAGTCGGAGAACATAGGGGGTCGTACCCTCCTTTTGGTTGTAGCCAAATAATTGGGGAGTCGGAGATTCCCTCAGGTTGTAGCCTAAGAAACTAAGGGGTTGGAGCCTCCTTCTAGTTGCAGCTGGAAAAAAAAGGAAGTTGGTGCTTCCAATGAATGTAATTCTTCAAGACATATAAGAAAAAACATTATGTGGTTTTCTCCCAATTTGGGTTTCCACGTAAAACACTGGTGTACTGTGTATGTGTGTGATTGTTCATTTATTATTGCTCATTATTGGATAATAATACTACATTGATATAACACTTGGATCAATTTGTATAAAAAGGATTATAATTTCACTATTGTTGATTCACCTCCCCTCTTAGTAATCCAACATTTGCGGCATCTCCTACTCGACAACTTCTACCTCAAAGGAATGATTGTACATTTCAATCCTTATATTGTCCTCACATTCCTGATAATGTAGAATCATGGCAGGTTTTCCCTAATGATGAAGGCATAGGTTCTTTCATACAAAATGAACCATTTAAGCCCAAGGAAATCATATCTATGGAAGACAACAAATTTTCAAAAGGCTTGACTCCTCTTGAGAGTTCATTTTCATCGAGTGATATAGGAAACAAAGAGATACAAAAGGAAGAGGAGTCGAAAAGGAAAGTGGGTGATACCATTTCCTTGAACCTTTGGACATCTAAATCTCCAAATATGGTTAAACTAGGTGCCCAATGTTCTGACTAAGAAAAGGCGAAATTCACAGAAATACTATGTGAATTTAAAGATGTTTTTGCATGGTCATACGAGGATCTTCATGGTTTTGATCCTACTCTCATACAACATGCTTTTCCTATCAAGGAAGGGATAAAACCAGTTGGGAAAAAACAAAGACCCATTAACCCTGAGCTAGAAGCTACTATTAGAAAGGAGCTGGAAAAACTTTTGAAGGCTAGTATAATCTTCCCAGTTAAATATTCCGAGTGGGTTTCAAATTTAGTTCATGTTAGGAACAAAACTGGTTAGATTCGATTATGCGTTGATTTTCATGCATTGAATAAAGCAAGTGTTAAAGATCATTTTCCCCTCCCTAATATGTAAATGATTTTGCAACAGGTTGCGGGGTCACAAATGAGGTCCTTACTTGATGTTTTTTTTTGATATAATCAAATCAAGGTAAAAAGGACTGATAGATACAAAACCACCTTTACTACATGTTGGGGAACATTTACTTATGAACGCATGCCTTTTGGCTTGTATAATGTAGGTGTCACTTTCCAAAGAGTATGAAAATAGATTTTGATGATATGATTGGTAAAATTATCCAAGTATATCTTGATGATTTGACTGTTTATTCCAAGAATCGATTAGATCATTTTGGTCATCTTAGAAAGGTTCTTATGCGATGCATAAATTTTGGCATTTCTTTAAATCCTTCTAAATCTATTTTTGGTGTCACCAAGGGAAAGTTCCTTGGACATATCATCTCTGATTCAAGAATAAGAATAGATCCCAGAAGGATTATTGCTATTCTGAACCTTCCTGCCCCCACTTCCAAAAAGGAGGTTCAATCCTTTATGGCCATTATCAACTTTGTCCGCAGGTTTGTTCCTGATTTTTCTTTAATGCTTAAACCAATACATAATATTCTAAATCAGGATCGCTCTTTTTCTTGGACAGATGATGTCGAAAAAAATTTCATTAGGATTAAGAAGGAAATAAGTTTTTCATCAGTTCTAGAAAAACCGAACTTTGAGAAATATTTTATCATATACACTAATGCCACTAAGGAAGCAGTTTCTTCTATTCTCTTACAATGTGATGACCAGAATAATGAAAAACATGTAGCTTACATACGCAAACATATGCAGGTAAAAGTCCCTTTGCCTATTGTCAAGTTTCTTCTTTCACAAACTTATCTTTCAGGAAAACTTGCACATTATCTTTCCAAGATTCAGGAGTAGGATTTGATGATCATGACTTCATAAACAATCAAGGGACGAGACCTATCCCTTCACTTATCTCAACATCCTGAACCAAGTGAAGAAATTGACGATCAGTATAATCCTCTTTCAACACTATTTTATATTAAGAATCAAACCATTTCTATTGATGAAAACCCCTGGTATAAAAATCTGGTGTATTACTTGTATCAGAAATGTCGAGATGACTTATATCCTCATTAGAAGAGGAGAATCCGCCTTGAATCTTATCGATATATTATTTTAGGATACTTCTTGTTTAGAAGGTCTGCTGATGGTATATTTATTCGATGTGTAAATGACGAGGAGGCCCAAAAATTACTACATGAAACTCATGGTCTTCAAATTCTATCATTCACGTTGGTGGCCAATTTTCTGCTAAAGATACTACTTTTAAAATCATCAAAAATGGCTATTATTGGCCCTCAATTTTTTGATATTCTTATAAATTTGCAAGATCTTGTGACAAATGCCAAAAAAATGTTGGGAAAGAGCGTCTTTTTTCCATGCCTTTACAACCTATTCTCCCGAATTTTCCTTTTTCTAAATGGGGCCTAGACTTTATTGGTCCTATTAATCCTCTATATTTCGTAGGGCATGTTTTTATTTTGACAGCCACTGATTGTTTCACTAAGTGGACTGAAGTTGTCCCTCTTAGACACTCACAGGATGAACATGTAATTTCTTTCCAGGAAACTAATATCTTCTCCATATTTGGCATTCCTTTAGAGATTACTACAGACAATGACCCCGCCTTCATTTCCCCAAAATTGTCTCAATTCCTAGTCAAGTTGGGAGTCAAACATTTCACCTCATCATCTTATTACCCTAAAGAAAATGGGAAATTCAATTCTACTAAAAACAATATGGTTAGGATCATAAAGAGGCTCATCGAAGATAAGCCTTGTCAATGGAACACCCTCCCCACTTACGCCCTTTGGGAATATCACACTACCACCAAGGTAAGCACAAGTTGCCCCCCCTTTCAGTTGGTTTATGGACAAGAAGCCATTTTTCCAACTGATATGGAACTCTCATCTCTAAGGTTGATGCTACATATTGAAGAATTAAATTCTTCCAATGTCCCTCAAAGGATAAATGCACTATTATCCCTAGAAGAACAAATAAATGTTTCCTTGGGAAATATAAAGAGAAGACAACAACCTGTAAAGAAGTACTTTAAAAAACATGCAAAAATGGTCAAATTTAAGGTGAATGAGAAAGTCTTACTTTGGGACTCAACCCATGTTGACAGAGGAAGACATTCAAAATTTCAGAAATTATGGCTAGGTCCTTTCAAAATCACTTTTGTCCTAGGTACAAACTCTTATCTTTTAAAAGATTTGGAAGAGGGATTGTTTTCTTATAGTACCAATGGTTCTCACTTGAAGCATTATGTGGAACCATGTTTACTACTAAACGCCATATTGGAATCACTGTTGTACATAACTTTTTGTTTCGTTGTTTTATTTTGCTTTGTTCAATTGACTTTTCAATTTTTTCTATTTTTTTTATGCTATCTTTTTATGTTTATCATGAATAAATTTTGGATCAGTTTTCCAAAACAATGCCATTCTGTAATTATTGTTGATCAATAAAAATAAATTTTACACAATTTTCACGATGTCCTCCTTTTAGACATCAATGGAAATGTTTTTTTCATTCAGTACTACTATTAGATAGATGCTCTGGTCTTCTTCCCTATTTTCTACTATCCCTTTCTTCCCTCCATCCTGAGATTCAAAAGAGCATATCAAAAAATTTATCCTTGAAACATGAAGAAACATTGTTTACTGTGATGGATCGAATGTTATGCATGCAGGACCAAACCCCCTCATGCGTACTACTTTCCATGAGTTATTCCCAAAATCCTGTCTCATTATTTCCCTTAAACCATCTTTCCCCCCCTGTGGCATAATCATTCTCGTCAATCATTCTTTGATCTCTGTTCACTGATATGTGAAACCGGACATTCTGAGTTCTTAATATGTTGGAGACAAATTTCCCTATGGATTCGCTAGTTTGTTGATGCATAAAAGCGCAACATAGGGTACCTGCTTGTAAATGGTTGCAACACCTTATTATTTAATTATATTTAATAATATACTAATAGGTGGGACCCCTTGTGTGATTTGTGTGACTATGATGAAGAGACGACACTTATGTTTTATGTGCTTATGAGTTGGCTGAGATACAAGCTCTACAATTTTATTTTCTTTAAATCGTTGTAAACATAATTGATTACAAGATGTTATGGGCGAGGTGACTAAAGAGGAAATGATGTTGTCTTAATTATCTCTCACAAGTATTACTATGCTACATTTAATTTGACGAAGAATCTACACTCCAGTTTTAATTTATGTATGATGTATAGTATGTGGAATGGTGGTTACTTTGATTTCAAAAGGGCAAGGGTTGCGCACATTGGTTAAGTTGGAAATCTAAAGTTGGGACTTTGTATCCCTAGCAAGGTTTTGATATATGTGTTACATGGGAATTTTGACAAGGGTTGGCGCAAGTGTAGGTTTGAACATTGGCAAACTATGGGCCATTCAACTTGTATTTAATTTATTTGGATTTAATGGTTGATGATTTCTATAGTTGGCTTTCTCATACTGGCCATGAATGAGAGTGTAAGTGTATATACAACATGCAGTAAATGCATGTCGCTCTAACCTACCTTGAGCCCGCCACCCTAACCATTTCACATTTTCTCTTGTTGGTTGTTACTGCTCTACTTTGTTCGACCTTGGAAGAAGTATATAGGCTTGGTCGATTCTCCTTGGAAATTTTTACACACAGGTATGGGGTTTCTTTCTACCCCATCCATGAATATTTCACTCTTCTCTTTAATTAAGCCAATAATTGACTGTTGAGTTTTCTCAATTTCTGTGCATTTCCAAAGTTATGATATGTGGAAATTTTGATTGTGTATGGATTATTAGTGAAATTTTGGTCTCTCTGGTGTTTGTATGTGAAATTATTCACATTGGAAAACTATGTGGGTTCCTCTTACTATATTTAGTTGTTCGTGCTTTACCTATGAAAAGGGGTATCGTTGGGGAAATTCTTAGGCCTGTGTTGCCTCTGGTTTTCTTTTTGTGAATCCTCTCTGTCTGACAAGAACGTTATCATTTCTCGTTACCTATGGGTTATTTTGAAACTCTTCCTCTCATTTAATTGTTGGTTTTCATGGCCATTATGCTCATGCCCTTGTATCATCTCTGTAAATATAAATATGGAAATTTATGGTGGTACTAAGTTGTGTTGGTTGTAGATCCTGATTATCTTCCTGATTTAGAGGTCTTTGTTTTCAACCATGTTTATACCCCATGAATACTTTACACCTCGGAAGAATGTACACTCCTCCATGCGAGGGAGTATAGAGGGGGGTTAACCCCTTTGTGGGGTTCGGGGGAAAGCGGGCCCCCGACAAGGGTTCGGGGGCGAAGCCCCCAAAGGAAAAAAAATCCTTGTAAATGTATAATGTAATTTCATAGTAAATATGGACCGTTCATTATAAGGTTGCAGATCTTATGCTAGATGTTATGTTAGGGTTTTTTTCCCTAGAAGGAAACCCTCTTTTATGAGGGAAATGTATTATGGCTATGTATTATGGAAAATATTATATTCTGAGAGAGGAGATTGTGAGAGAAAGAAGACAAAGTTACAATGGGTGTGTTGTAGGTTGTATCCCTTCATTTGTTGGATAATAATAAAGGAAGGACCTAGAAATTTCTCTAGTGGGTGTAGCCAACACTGGGTGAACCACATATATCTGTGGCTCTATTGTATTGTGTATATTTTTTGTTTTATTTCCACATTTGTTTTATTTTATTGCTCTGGGATCCTATTTTTCTAACAACTGGTATCATATCGAAAGGTAACTCGCAGGAAAAGAGGGTTCCTAGTTCGAGTGGGAGCAATGGTGGAAGATGGAAAGTTTAGGGTCGAGAAATTTAACGGCCAAAAATACCAGTTATGGAATATGCATATGGAATATTATATATATCAGAAGGATATATTCCTACCATTGGGTGAAATAGAAAAAAAATCAACGGCCATGAAGGACGAAGAATGGGAGGTTCTTAATAGAAATGCACTATGAATGATACAGCTGAGCTTGGTAGCATCGATGGCTTTCAATATTTAAAAAGAAAAGGCAACGAAGGAGATGAAGGATGCATTGGCTAAACTGTATGAAAAACCCTCAACATCTAATAAGGTATTTCTAATGAAGAGATTATTTAATATGAAGATGTTAGAAGGTGGGTCTGTTGCAGATCATTTAAATGAATTTAATACGGTTACTAATCAACTAAGTTTTGTAAAATGGACTTTGATGATGAGGTCAGGGATCTTCTAATCTTGTGCTCATTGCCAGAAAGATGGAACAGCTTGGTCATGGTTGTAAGTAACTCTGTACCTGGTTCAAATACTTTAAAATTTGATGATGTTGTTGGTGTTATCCCTAGTGAGGAAATGAGACGGAAAAGCACAGGTGATACATCAGGTAATGCATTAAACATGGAGAATAGGGAAACACAAAAGGATAGAGGAAAGGGATCAAGGAACCGCGATAATTCTAGGAAGGGTAGATCCAAATCCAGATTTGTAAAGATAGAGTGATAGAATTGTGGAAAGAAAGGACATCTGAAGAAAGACTGCAGAGCTCCAAAGAAACAAAGATATGGACATCAAGAGAAAAATCAGGAAGTAAATGTAACAGGTGATGTGTTACAAGATGCTTTGATTATTTTTGTAGATAATATTTCTGAGTCTTGGGTAGTAGATTCAGGGGCTTCATTTCATTCCACACCCCATAAGAAACATTTTCTAGATTATGTTCAAGGTGATTTTGGACAAGTTCATTTGGGCAATGATGCACCATGCAAAATTTTTGGAATGGGAAAGATAAAAATAAAGCAAAGCAATGGAAACCAATGGTTGTTGAAAGAGGTAAGACATGTTCCAGATCTAAGGAAAAATATGATTTCAACAAGGAAATTGGAAAGTGAAGGTTGTATATCCATATTTATAGATAAGGTGGGGAAGGTCACCAAAGAATCATTGGTGATAGAAAAAGGAGAGAAGGTAGGTACATTGTATTTATGTACTGGTAATATTGACTATTCTATCTATTTATCTTCTACATGAGTGGATACAACACGGTTTCATCATAGGCATGGACACATGAGTGAGAAGGGGATGCAAATACTTCACAAAAGAAATTTGTTGCCAAATCCTAAACAAATTGATTTGGATTTTTGTGAGCATTGTGTTTATGGAAAACATAAGAGAGTCAGATTTCTCAGAGTCGAAAAAGAAAAGAAGAGTGGAAGGTTAGAGCTTGTGCATACAGATGTATGGGTACCAACTCAGCTATCATCTCTTGGTGGATCTCATTATTATGTTACTTTTATTGATGATGCAACTAGAAAAACTTGGGTTTATTGCATTCGACAAAAATCTAATGTTTTTTATACTTTTAAGAAATGGAAAGCTTTGATTGAGAATGAGACAGGAAAAAGGTTGAAGTGTCTCAGATTAGAAAATGGAGATTAATATTTCAGCAAGGAGTTTGATGATTATTGTTCATACCATGGGATTCGTAGATAGAATACGGTTCCACGAACACCACAAGAAAATGGTGTGTCATAAAGGATGAACATGACAATCATGGAGCGTGCAAGGAGTATGAAATTGCATGTTGGTTTGCCCTTACATTTCTGGGGAGATGCTATAGATATTGTTGTTTACTTAATAAGCAAAGGACCTTCAAGCTCTTTAGATGGTATAATTCCAAAAGAAACATGGACAGGTAAAAAGTTAAACTATTATTTTTTGAAGACTTTCGGTTGTGAATCATTTGTCCATATTGATAAAGAAAATAGAACAAAGCTTGAGGAAAAATCAAAGAAGTGTACCTTTATTGGATACTGTGTTAATTATTTTGGTTATCGCTTATGGGATTATGAAAATAACAAAATCATTAGGAGTAGAGATGTCATATTCAATGAGAAGTTCATTTACAAAGATCAATTGCAGGGAAAGAAACGGGAAAAAGAAAAACCAGAATACCCAGTGCATGATGAGATCACTGAAAAGCAAATTCCAAAGGTACCAGAAAATAAAAATGTGCAACAACAGGATCAACATGTACCTCAAAATCCTGCAAGTGTTGTTAAAAGATCTACTAGGTTAAGTAGACCCCCTGAACGATACTCTATTTCATTGTATTATTTATTGTTGACTGATTTTGGTGAACCATAATGTTATGAAGAGGCAATGCAGGTAGACACTAAAAAGAAATGGGAGAAAGGCATGAAAGGGGAAATGGATTCGTTGGTAAATAACTAGACTTGGGACTTAGTTCAGTTTCCTGCAGGAAAAAGAGCATTTCAAAATAAATGGGTTTACAAGTTGAAGGAATAAGATGGAGAAAAAAAACGGTACAATGCTAGACTTGTTGTAAAGGGGTTTGCACAAAAGAAATGTATAGATTTTGATGAAATGTTTTCTCCTGTTGTTAAAATGACTTCAATTAGGAATATTTTAAGTCTTGTGGCAGCAGAAGATTTTCATCTTGAACAGTTAGATGTAAAAACAACTTTTCTCCATGGGGATTTGGAGGAAGAGATTTATATGCAATAGCCACAGGGGTATGAGGTCAAAGGGAAGGAGAATTTGGTATGCAGTTTGAAGAAGAGCTTGTATGGCCTAAAGAAATCTCCAAGGTAGTGGTATTTTAAGTTTGACAGGTTTATGACAAAACAAGGTTATAGTAGATGTCATTCTGATCATTGTGTTTATTTTAAAAGGCTAGAAAATGGAACTTATATTATCTTTCTATTATATGTAGATGACATGCTTGTTGCAGGGTCTAATATGCAGGATATAAATGTGCACAAGAAGAAATTAGCTAATTCATTTGCGATGAAGGATTTGGGTGCTGCAAAGAAAATCCTTGGTATGAAAATAACAAGAGACAGGAAAAATCGCAAATTGACATTGTCTCAGGTGAGTACATAGAGAAGATGTTGGAGAGGTTTAGAATGCAGAATGAAAAACCAGTTAGTACACCTTTGGCCAGCCATTTCAAATTAACTAAGGAAATGTGTCCCAAGACATAGGATGGGATAGAATACATGTCCAGGGTCCCTTATTCATCAACAATTGGCAGCTTGATGTATGTAATGGTTTGCACAAGATCCGATATTGCACATGCAGTGGGAGTTGTGATCAGGTATATGAACAATCCAGGTAAAGAACATTGGGAGGCAGTAAAGTGATTTCTCATGTATTTGAGAGGTACTTCTACTCATGCATTATGTTTTGAAGGTTTAGACATTATTCTACAAGGATATGTTGATTCAGATATAGAAGGTGATAAAGATAGTAGGAGGAACACCACAGAGTATGTTTTTACTATAGGTGGAACAACAGTAAGTTGGATTTCAAAACTGCAAAAGGTATTTTCACTTTCAACAACAAAGGAGGAGTATGTTGCTGCTACAGAGGCTAGTAAAGAGATGATTTGGTTACAAAGGTTTATGGAGAAATTGGGAAAGAAGCAGGAGAATAGTAGGTTGTATTGTGACAGTGAGAGTGTCATTCATCTTGCAAAGAACTCAACCTTCCATTCGGAGAATAAGAATATATAAATAGGTACCATTTCATATGATCCATCTTGGAAGATGGACATTTGAAGTTGGAAAATATACACACTAGCCAGAATCCTCCAGACATGTTAACTAAGGGAGTAACCAAGGAGAAACTGAGTTCCTACTCAGTTTCAGTTGGTATTCAAGCATGAAGGTGAAGATGATAAATTTTCCAGGTCCAAGAAGTTTCATAGTCCAATAGAGACAATAATGATGGAGTTGTTGAGGTTAGTATCCAAGTGGGAGATTGTTGGTTGTGGAGCCTGATTATATTCCTTATTTAGAGGTCTTTATTTTCAGTCGTGTTTATACCCCATAAAGAATTTACACCCCGAAAGAATATACACTCCTCCACATGGCAGAGTGCAGAGGGGGGTTACCCTCTTTGCGGGGTCCAAGGGCAAGCAGGGGTTCGGTGGCTTTGCCCCCGAAGGAAATTCTTCCTTGTAAATGTATATTGTAATTTCATAGTAAATTTAGACCGTTCATTATAAGGTTGCATATCTGACAGTAGAAGTTATGTTATGGTTTTTTACCTAGAAGGAAACCCTCTTTTATGAGGGAAATGTATTAAGACTATGTATTATGGAAAATATTGTATTTTGAGACAGGAGATTGTGAGAGAAAGAAGAGGATGTTACAACGAGTGTTTTGTAGGTTGTATCCCTTCATTTTCTGGATAATAATAAAGGAAGGACCTGGAAATTTCTTTGGTGGACGTATCCCACACTGGTTGAACCACATATATCTTCGTCTCTATTGTATTGTGTATCTTTTGTGTTTTATTTCCGCATTTGTTTTATTTTATTGCTTCGTGATCCTGTTTTTCTAAGAAGTTGTTCGTGCATTTTTCTGACCAAACCCTCAACTTGGTCAGCTCATCCTCCTTTGTCGCCTTACTATTGATAGTCATCTATTGAAACTTGTGTTTGGAAATTACTGTGGAAGGTGGACAACCTAGAATTTAGTAAAGGCATTGTCCATGCTCTTTTTATTCATGGGTTTGGTTGATTATTTGTTGTGCGAATATGAAAAGAATGTTAATCCCACTCATTTGTTTGGTAATACAGTATGTCACAAGGAAATATTTGGGGTCAATGGAAACATTGCAAAACCATTTTTAAAGATACGACTTGTTGTGTTTTTTATTCCATATGCAAGGAGCACCTATGTGTATGAGTTATATACACATTAAATGAGTCTTACAAACCAGAATAGAAAGGAGAACTACAACACTAAGGTTTTCTCTCTAGTTAGTGAGATAGCTTCAGTTTTCATTCATTTTTCAGTTTACTTGAAAGCCTAATCCTCTTGATGACAACAGGGTCTTATTGAAGGTAGTAGGATTTAAAACTAAATCATACATTTCAACAGCTTGTTTTAACGGTGTTTGAATTATCATCGATAGTCTGTGTACTCCTATTTGTTTATGAATTAATTTTCATGGTTGATAAAGAATATCTTGCAGATTCAAGTGGTGACATTTTTTGGAACATTGATCCAGATCATTAGTTTCAGTTTTATTTCACTGTCAGGGTCTTTTTGTATGGTTCCCATCAGAGACTCCTAAATATGACTTTGTTCCATACCCTTGCAGGGGTTTGTAAAATATAAACACAGTTTTGTATGTTAGAATGAAATAAAATTAGATTATTGTTCTGTCTCATACATGTGTTTTCATGACTTGGTTCTTCCTTTCTCTTTTGACTCCATTTTTACTTCAATGTAAAATCTGTATGCATTCACCTAGATTTGTTTAAATTTTTATTTTTACATAGTTACAAATATAAATCATAAAACCATCCTTGATCCTTTGTAATTGATACTTGTGGATTGAGTGGAATTTTTGAGGCTATAAACCCTGGGTGACATTCCCAACTATCTTCTCATAGCCATGCAAGATCTGAAAATGATTGAGTAAGGTATTCCATGATAATGTGTTGAATTCGATAGGAACAAAGTCGTAGAAGGAGGGACTTAATGTATCCCCCATCAATCGACATGAAACATACACCAAGAGATGATGTGAAGAAAGAGTATCATAATGTACAACTAACACAGGGATGGTCGAATCAAAAGGTCAACAAAACAACATATGGCTGACTCGGGCTTAAAATTCCCTTGAACATATAGCATGACACAATGGTGAATTGGAAGAAAGACAAAAGAGATGGACGAATATAGTGAAACAAATCAAGAGGCATCATAACACTCTCCATTATGACTGGAAGAGTAACCAGTCGGAGGAGTAACTCTTACTCATATTACTGGGATGGCTCCTAGGTAAACTAAAACTCAATTGTATGATGAGGACTCAAAAAATTTCCATGTTCAAGGGAAACTTGACTGATGCTACCATTTTGAGAATATACCAATGGTGAAAACCCCCCCACTCTCTTTTTTTTGTATTTTTTTCCTCCTTCATGGTTTAACGAGAAATAAATAATGATGCAAGTATGATCGTTCTCCTTCATGGTTTAACAAGGATGAAAGAATGACACAAGTAAGATTGATGGTGTCATAGCCTTAATTTCCACCCTATAGTCCAAAGACGAATCCATAAGAGTATAGAATCTAGAATACATATTTTCCTTAATTTTTATCCCCTTTTTGGAGATACTCATGGGACACCTTGTAGACAACAAGAGAGGGCCCTCGTTGGTCACTAGTGGCTCAACAAGTGAGGCATTGTAAAACTTCTAGAATCGGGGAGTTACGAGGTGAAATGTGAGATATGAGTTGGATATTCGTTTCAAGGGCCTAGGATCTCACATCATTCGAGTCTCTAGTGATCTCTAGAAGATATAACAACCTCTCCCAAGCCTCCTCCAAAGATATATATAACAAAGGAAAACCTTGGGAAAGAGGGAGGAAGAATTGAGAAGTATTGTTATGTTGTCTAATTTCATAGGTATTTGTTCCATCCATCACAACCAGAATTCAGTGAACTTAGTCTGACCAAGAAGCTAAGGGAGGAGCAAGGAGGTCAAGGGATCATGCATCAACATCTAAGGTATGCTTTATGTAATTTCTCTTATGTTCTCAATAGATGATTTGGTTTTCCCCCTTATAAATGCTTGTAATTGATGAACAAATGTTTAGATCTAATTCATGCTATTGTAGATCTAATTAGAACCAAATTAGATTTAGGATTCTAATCTCAAGTAGAGAGGTAGAAAGGTTTTGATTATCTTTTGTATGTAGGAAGTAGGTTGTGGATCTTGGAGATGGAGTTTCAAGACTACAACAACTAGGAGATGTGAAGGACAACCTCAATAAAGGTATGCAAACTTCAGCACTCCTTAGGATAATCTGAATCCTTGTGTTTGAATCTAGGTGTAGGAAAACCATTAGAAGTCTAGCTCCCTTTATGTCAAGGATTACTAGGTTAATCTTGGGGAGATTTTGTTGTGTATTCAACAAGATCCCCGTGAGATCTTATACCATAGCACTTTTCACGTTATTCACTTTTATGTGAATTCTTATGAAATTTATCCTCCACGTAAAGAAGATTTATATTTCCCTTTTTTAACTCCTCCAAGAAAAAATTCTTCCACGTAAAGAGATAAAATGTATCCTCCATGTAAAGAAAAATTTGTATTTCCCTTTTTTATGACAAGATTTTAGCTTTGATACCAATGTTGTATTAAAATATTTTCTCAGTGACATATAATGAATATATGTATTTATTAATTATTGAATTATGATATGTACATTGAAGACGACCCGGCTTAAATATAGCCAAGGTTCCCTTTGTGCGAAGAGTCATGAATTTACATTTTATTATTATTATTATTATTTATTATCACTTTATTATATTATATTATATTATATTATTATTTTAGATTTATTTATTATTTATTATATATATAACAATAAACAAAGTTATCGACTTAACTATTGATTAATTGGGTTGGTTAGCATTGATGTCAACCCTTGAAGAAAGTCAGGTAGAACAAAGGTTTGGGTAATGGACCCAAGTTTGTTTGATGGATAATGGTATGTGTTTTGATATATTTGTAGGTAAGACTATTTCAAATGGATAGTACATGTCATGTCATTTCTGGTGGTATGTGGAATGCCACATAACTCCTCACGGCTAGAGAGTTATGGCCATGTGAAGTTGGAGAACCCTCATGAGTCATCTAGAAGCCCCAAAAGGTCAAAGTAGTCAAAGTGTTTGCAAAATAAATTATTTAAATAATAAAGTTAATGGAGAACTCCCTAAAATAAGGAAAGTGGGATGCTACATGAAAGTATAAATAAGAGGCAAGGCTCTCTCATTTAATCACACTTGAACCTATTGAATATCATTGAATATCTATTTTGTGAAATGTTATTTGGGCAGGTATTATTGATAGAGAAAAGTGTGGCAGGAAAAGTGTGGCAGAAAAAGTGCGACAGAAAAATCATGGCAGAAAAATCGCGGCAGAAAAATCATGGTAGAAAAAGTGTGGCAGAAAAATCGCGACAACAACATGGTTGGGGTCTATTTATGTGAGATATGGCACATCTTGTTTGAGGTATGTTTTGTGAGATAGGGTTTATCTCTTGAGATGGTATTTGATGTTCAGTATTGCTTCATATGTCAGATTTGTTGAGGGATACAATTGGTATTTCGTTGTTGGTATTTGGCATATGGGTATTGGTATTTTGGTTGTGATTTGTTGTCGAAGTTGTTGGTTTAGCTTGAGGCTACATAACAGTGAGGTTGTGGCACATGGTTTTATGTAAGGGTTTATGGTATTTGGTTTATGGATAGAGTGATTAATTTTTATGGTTATATTCGTGTATGTCTTTGGTATATGGTTGAGGTACATGTTGAGTACATGGTTGAGACAAGTAATTGATGAATTGGCACATACATGAGGTGTATAGTTGATGATGTTGGTACATCTTGATGAGTCATAGTTGATGTGTAGTTGATGCATGGTACATGTTGGTTCAGGTTATTGGTACATGTTGTTTGGTGCAGGTTGATTGGTACAGGTTATTGGTACAGGTTGATAGTGGCAATGTTTGATTCAGCGACAGTGACAAGTTTTCTACATTTGGCATTTATATTTCAGGACGGTTGGATGGGGCAAGGACATGTGTTTGTAGCACCTTCCAGTTGTAGCTGGAGAACATAGGGGATTGTAGCCTCCTTCTGGTTGTAGCCAGAGAATTGAGGAGTTGGAGCTTCCCTCAGGTTGTAGCCTGAGAAACTAGGGGTTTGGAGCCTCCTTCTCGTTGCAACTGGAAAACAAAGGAAGTTGGTGTTTCCAATGAATGTAACTCTTAAAGACATATAAGAAAAAGAATTCCTTGGTTTTCTCTCGCTTTGGGTTTCCACGTAAAACACTAGTGTACTATGTATATGTATGATTACTCATTTGTTCATTGTTTATTTACTCTGCAACTATTGGATGATAATGCTACATTGATATAACACTTGCATTTTGTGGTTGAAAAGGATTGAATTTCTCTATTACTAATTTGCCCCCCTCTCAGTGATCCAACATATATGTATTTATTAATTATTGAATAATGATATTTACATTGAAGACGACCCGACTTAAATATAGCCAAGGTTCCCTTTGTGCGAAGAGTCGTGACTTTACATTTTATTATTATTATTATTATTATTATTATTATTATTATTATTATTTATTATCACTTTATTATATTATATTTTATTATTATTTTTGCTTTATTTATTATTTATTATGTATATAACAATAAACAAAGTCACTGACTTAACAAGAATTGTGACCTCAAAACCAGAATTCTGGTGCAAAAAACTCATATTTTTGTGTCAAAAGCACCAAAATCAATCCTTGTTTCAAAAAATGGTGCTACCAGTAGCACACGTTTTTTGCAGGGTGGTTAAAATTGTAACTTGCTTGAAATCATTGCCTTGATAACCAATACTATTAAAATTACATTGCAGAAAATCGACTCTCAAATCAAAAGTGATGTTATCGGTAGCAACCTATTTATTTTTTGAGTTAAAATTGTGATTTAATTGAAACAATAGCCCCGATAACTGGTATTGTCACGAACAAAGAACTTCAAATTAACTTGTAAATCGAAAAGTGGAATTTTATTTATTAATCAATTTTATTTTGTTTCTTAAATTTACATTATAAATAAATAAATTGAAAAATGAAACTCCACACACATGTTTCTTTTTTAATTTAAAGCAAAAAAAAACACATTTTTCTATTTAATTTTTTTTGAAAGAAAAAAAAAAAACAGAGTTTTAAAAAAAAACACATTTTTCTATTAAAAAAAAACAATTTTTTTTAATGAAAACCCCTTTTTTTTAAATGAAAAAACTGCCTTGTTTAATGTAAATACACATTTTTAAAATGAAAACACACACTTTTTTCTTAAAAAAGAACACAATTGTTTTTTGAAAAATGTTGAAAAAAAAAATTAATTGTTTAAAACCAAAATTATCAAACTTTAAAAAAAAATAAAAATCAAAATCAAACCTTAAATTTATTTTTTTTAAGATTTAAAAACAAAACTTTTTAAAAGTAAATGCACAAAATTAAAAAAAAAATAAACAAATAAAAGATTTAAAACAAACTTTAAAATAAAATAAATAAATAAAAGAAAAACTTTCTTTAAAAAAAAAGACTTTTAAGAAAAAACATATTTTTCTATAAAAAAAATAAAAAAATAAAAACATTTTTTTTTTTTTTAATGAAAACCCCTTTTTTTAAATGAAAAAAATGCCTTGTTTAATGTAAATACATATTTTTAAAAAGAAAACACACACTTTTTTCTTAAAAAAACACAATTGTTTTTTGAAAAATGTTGAAAAAAAAATAATTTAATTGTTTAAAACCAAAATTATCAAACTTTAAAAAAAAATTAAAAATAAAAATCGAACCTTAATTTTTTTTTTTTAAAAAGATTTAAAAACAAAACTTTTTAAAAGTAAATGCACAAAATTAAA
>ML785885.1:86050-109452 GCA_009831015.1 Picea engelmannii
AAATCTCTTAAACCACTTTGATTACTTTGACCTTTTGGGGCTTCTAGATGATATATGAGGGTCCTCCAACTTCGTAAGGCCATAACTCTCAAACCGTGAGGAGTTATGTGACGTTCTACATACCACCAGAAATGGCATGACATTTACTATCCATATAGAATATTATTATCTGAAAATATATCATAACTCATACCTTTACCCATCAAACAAACTTGGGTCCATTACCCAAACCTGGGGTCTCCAACTTCTCATGGCCATAACTCTCTAACCGTGAGGAATTATGTGGTGTTCCACATGCCACCAAAAATGACATGACAAGAACTATCCATCTAGGATATTTTCCCTGACAAATTCACTTTCCTTCATCTCATTATTCCACAATTAAGAATGGGTTCTCTTACTCCACAAAGCGTCTTCCTGTGAGGGATTTCACCATAAGGGGACCACTTTGGAGTTCATCCATATTTACTTCTTATCAACCATGACAAAATAATAATGAGTCATATTTACATCAAACAATATTGGTTCCATTACCCAAACCTTTGTGCTACGGGGCTTTCTTCAAGGGTTGACATCAATGACAACCAACCTTAATCAACATATGTTGTGTTATTTGTTATCTGTTATACTATTATTGCATGGTTGTGTTCACCATTAAAGATAGGAGGTATAAACTAACTTCACGATACTAGGTATAAGACTTTTAAATAACCTCTAGGTTATGTTGCGTTGTTGTCCTAGAATCATTTTTCATTCCCCGTGGTTTTAGACACATGTTTCCTGCAACCCCCCTTATTGCTACTTTGGGTGAGACTTCATTTGCTTCGCAGGTGTTGTTTTCTCTCAGCATCCTCTTTATCTTGATCAACATGCTCTAGCTATGTGGTTGCGAGATGAGATTCCTTATAGTAGAGATTATGTATCTTATCCCAAAGCTCCTTGGCTAATGAAAATTTTCCCATTTTGACTTTTATTGAATTAGGTAATCCATCCATGATGGCATCCATTTCTATTTTGTTGTTCCTTTTTAATTTTTTCTTGGTTGTGGTCTTTGGAAGTTTTGTTATAGTTGTGTATCATGTAACAAATGTGTACCAAACAACATACCCATGTGCCTCTAAAAATACTCTCATTCTTCTGGTCCATATCTCATAGTCCTAACCATCAAATAATGGCATTCCATTATCTATGCACTCCATGATCCACCTTCCAGTGGTTAGACTAATTCTGAAGGACTTGCTCTTATTCCAATTGTTGGAATATTCACCAATACTGAGAGGGTTTTATCTCAAAGTTCAAGGTTTCTATGTGAATACTTTTCTTCTCATCCATAATATTATGTAGTTCAAAATATTTCTCTATTTGGTTCACCCAGGTAAACACCTTTTTACCATCAAACTTCTTTAATTCAATTTTGGAAAAGTTGAATTTAGGACCCCCACCATAATTAACTCCATTATTAGAGTTAATTCCACTTGAAAATTGTTTATTATCAGTAGGTTTTTCAACATGAATACGGCCTTTATTTTCATGGGTTCCTGGAATTTTTATATCTCCCTTATAGGGTCTCTCATCTATAGTCTAGCAGATCAAGGAAGACAAATAATTATGCAATTCCTTCAGGGATTTTTGCATATTTTCATCCATCTTACTTGTCATGTCCTCCATCTTCATATTCATCTTATTTTCCATTTCATCCATGTTTATTTTCATCTCATTCTTATTCTCATTCATCTTGTTTTCTTTTTCCTCAGTTTGTTGTCTATTTTCAATGATATTCATTTCCATCTGGCGATAAATCTCGTCGATTTCATATTGAGTCCTAGTTGAGATTTCTAGAGGTTTAATTGGTTTTGTCATATTTTTTGGACCCATGTAGAACTAAAATAATAACACTTATATTTTCCCTCTTTATCATCAACTTTGAATCACCAAAAACAGATCTTCCAATAACAAGTTATGCCAATTGCAATTTACGCACCTTTCAAACCGTTAATTTGGAGTATGTCCTCTGATGTAGTAGCTTAGTGCTTAATAACATGAATGAATGCTAGATATATTTGATTCTATGTGTTAAATGGTTAGATATTCTTAGATTTTGTTGAATACTATGTTGTTCTGTAACTAGGGTTTTTACCTATGATGTGAATAAGGGTCAAAGACTAATGAACGTTAATTGTTAAGTGCTCTGTTAATTATTGTGATCACAGATCTTTGTCCCCTATAGGTTGTAGAGACTTGATTCCTACAACCCCCTACCTCTACCTCGAGTGAGACTTCATCTGCTTCCCAGGTGTTGCTGAAAGGGTCGGTAGTTAGGGTTTTGTTGGTGCATTGTTGAGGCGTTGAACCTTGGGTCTACCCCTGTGCCAACAAATGGTTCTGATGCCAGGACCTGAAACTGTGATTGTTGGGAACTGAGGAAAAGATAAATCTCTGTGTGTAGATCTGTTGTTGTAATGCGTAGTACTCTACTTGACTTGTGAAGCTCCATTCCAAGAAGAGAAGTCTAATCTGAAGAAAAGAGGTAAGATCTAAAATCTTGGTGCTCTGATAAAGGTAAGATAAGTGGAAATTTGTGTTTTGAAAGAATGGATCTAGGTATGTTTGATAGATTTCATCCTAGTCTGAAAACTAGGGCACAGTTAGAAGAAAGAAGATGTGATATGAATAGACCTGATAGAAATAGTGAAAGATATGTTATTCCTATGCATAGAAAGAATTTTTGGACTAACAACTGGATGCAGGATCCTAGAAATAATTTTTTGCAGGTCCATCATTGCAATCCCATTGCGCAGTACAAGAAAGGTTGGGGATCATTTAAGAGAAAGAGAGGATTGACATTATGTTATAATTGAAGAAGACTAGGACATCTTGCTAAGGAATTCCTTGGTAGAGGTCCTAATTTCCTTTGTTGTAAAGCTACTGGACATGAAGTTTTAGATTTCCCTAGAACTAAAGTTGAGAAGATGAACATGAGACAAGAAAACCATGAGGAAGGTCAAGAGACTAAGAATATGACAAAGAAACAAAAATAATTCGAGGCTATATTATTGCTTATGAAAGAAGCACTAAATGATCACAGAGACATCAGTTTAACAGAGATATTAAAAGAGAAAGAGTTCATAGAAAAAAGAATGGGAGACTTCGACATAGACTATGTATTGGATGCATAAACACAGGTGAACATTATGCCAGAAAGTACTTGGGAAATTTTGGGAAAGCCTGATATGATTCCTTCATTGGGAGGAATAGGMTTGTTTAAAGGAAAGATGATAACCCTATGTGGAAGACTTACTCATGTAYCTATGAGTGCTCATGGAACATCRACATAAGAAGAATTCGAGGTCATTAAGTTTGTTGAGAAYAACRCCCCTTTTGCACTTTTGTTAGGAAGGACCTGGATTGAGAGAGATCAGATCCGAAGGAGAGAAGAAGAGGAAGCTATAGAACAAAAAAAACAAGAATTAAGGGATTTCATGGCTAAGAGAATAGCGYGCTTAATAGAAGAATAGGAGGACAAGMTGAAGAAAMTAAGGGCTAGATACYTGGATGTAGAAGTTGACAGAACACGAGAAGGATTAAAGAACTTATCCATGCAGAAGAGAAAWGAACCTACTCCARAAACAGTAAAATAAAAAGTATTACCCTCGAACCCTRTGAAAGACCCTCAGCAGTGAGATGTTACAATGCTAAGAGAAGATAAGAACAATAATGGAAGGAGGAATCCAGAGACGCAGATCACCRGAAAGAAAGCAAGAAATCTCAGTAAGAAGAAAKAAAATCTAGAAAAATTACAGGAGGTCCCAGAGAGGACTTCGCAGAAGGAAGGCTTGCAAAACTTGAACCTCACCGTAATAGCATAATAGCACAGAATGGCACTTATCCATGGTGAAGCAATATGACYATTRGAGGTGCCTTGATCGTTAGAACGACGCTYYGGAAYGGCTAGAAATGTAGTTATTGTYGAAAATATCTCCATTGGACCRTTGGGAACGTGCCATAATGGATGGAATTGTATTGATTGAGGCATTTCTATCCATTGGAGGAGTCTRTTATGATGTTGTCTATTTAACCCGTCGAATTTTGCACCGATGACACTTTTGCAAATTGTGATTATCCAAGCTCACAAAGAACTAATTGCTTTCRCRTGGTGCTTATTGAGACCTCGCCACCTATTCTTCTTACCTTGATCGTTTKTCCACCTATCTGAAACATTTGATCACGAGCGTGCATGTGGAGTGACCTTAGCATAGTAGAGAAATCCGTTGAAGAAATTTTGATTGACCTCATGGCGGAGAAGGTCATGTCRACAGGAGCATAGGCCTCATCGAYGAGAGGATTGCAAACATCCCCATCRACTRCACGTCGATCTAGGCCATCCCRAACTGCAAYAGAGAAACAGAGCAATCATCCCAACGACTTGGTGAACGCAATGCTCATCCCATCGGTTCTKCCCTACTATATCCCACCTCTAGCTGGCACAGTTAGTCATGACAACATCCCAAGGGACTGCAATTGGGATAGATTATGATGCTAAAGATTAGTGATTTCAAATTGGGAGACCACAAGAATTATGGAATTCTCGCACAACATAAGTACTTGACAAAGACTATGGGGAAGAATTTGAAGATACTCCCCCATCCGTGGACCATGGACATCACAAGATCAACTATCCTTAATGTGATGAAGATACCACACTTTGACAGACATTACGAGGTTAACATGTGCATTAAAATCCTCCTATCATGCTACCATGGTGGTTACTTGTGGTTAGATAGGAGCATCATTGTAGATACGGTGTTAATCCACTGGATCATTGGATTGAGCATGCAAGGACCGGACCCTCGAGAGTTTTACCTAGGGAAGGTTGCAGATTGTGTCATGGCGCAGCGAATAAAGGACACCTATGGCGATGTAGAGAAGGGGAAGCGGGGCTACAATGTAGCCTCCATAAAAAATGGTGCAGTGTACCTAGCATGTCAGTTGATAGCAGCCAAGCTCGTCAGGAAGAAAATACCAACGCAGGTCACGGGGTTTGTCATCGAGCTCACAGGAAAATGCATTGAAGGCATGCAATTTAACTGGGTAAGCTACCTCGTCAACAAGTTGGAGCAAGATTGTTGTGAAGTGGAAGACCAGGGCTACGAGTTTCACTTAACCTGGTTGTTGATTCTCGTTTCCTTCATCGCTTGGGAGATGCTGGAGGGAGAAACCTTCCCTGAAGTCAAGCCATCCGAACCACTGGCCGTGAGGTTCACTACCCTCTGGTATTCAAGTGACATGGTGAAGCAATGGCAGTCCAATGCGGTGTTCCACACCTAATACTTGCAGCTAAAGAGGGCCATTGAATCCTTCCCTTGCATGACGTCAAATACACTTCATAGGTTCAGGCCAATAGTGAAGTTTCTCCCTGACAGGCACTTCATTTACATCACTGCGCATGAAGACAAACACAAGGAAGAGCTCCAGTCCTATTACAAACTCACCGAGGAAGATATGGAGGAAATAACCAAGGAATGGCCTACGGAATTCCTTGTACCAGTCGAACAGATCAAAACTCTCCGAACCCGACCTTATCGAAGTCCTATAGTCACCCATGAAGAGTATGATGGAACCAACAGCAGTAAGAGGAAGAAGAAGGAAGAAGTACAGGAAATGCACAGCGCAGCAGAGGAGACTACACCAGATTCACGTGAAGGGGGAGGAGGTGATGAAGTAGACAAAGAAGAGGATGAAGGGGAAGAAGACAAGCAGGAATAGGGAAAAGTAACACCACCTAAAGATCCCCTTACAGATATAGAGACATCCAAAAAAAGAAAGGTTTCTCCAAAGAAACCCTCAACGTGGAAGAAGTCACGTTCCAATAAGCCCCACTTACAGACTATACTTACGGTGGATGATATTGACCTCATCATCATAGCTGTATCAGATACTTCTGAGGACATTTTTTAGCCAAGTGAATCCAAATAGGAAACAATGTATGACCGGATCGAGGCAGAGCTCAAAGGGGTAAAGCAGGCTCTTTATTCGAGTCACGCAGTATCTACTGCGTCGTTCTCATCAGGGGGCATAGAAGTAGGAGATGAGCCTTCCCAGCTATGTAGAAAAGCAGATGTGACAAAGGCTCGCCTTTGTCGGGTCTAGGAATAAAAAGAGTAGACCATAGAGGCTTTGAAGAAAGAAAAGGAGGAATCCCTAGAGAAACATCGGGTTGCGCAGCAAGAGAAAGATGACCTCTAGACAAAGTTTGCAAAGGACAGAGAGCAGCTCCAGAAAGAAAAAGAACAGTTGCTCGCAGAGCAAATTGGAGTTAAAGAAGCAGACACTAGAGCAGTTCTCTATGTGTCGAGCCTGGCACATATGGAAGAGGAAACAGCTGAGATCCAAGTGGGGAAGCTCGTTGAATCCATTCAAAATATCCAAGCAAGAGTAGCATAACAAGAATTTCAAGCAGTGTCGAGCACTCCGCAGGAAGTTAGAGATCAGAGGGAAGAAACTGCCTGGAGCGCAATCAGAAGAATCAGGGGATTGGCCTTAGAATGCAAACAACTCAGCAATCGAAGTGTGCAAACCTATGAGCACCTTGCAGAGTGACCTAGAGACTTCAGCCGGCACAGGATGAAGCCTGCAAACTTTTTGAGGAGATCGAGGGGCAAGGCGCACAACTGGAACAAATGGTCACCATAGTAAAAAAGTGCTTGGAAAGACTTGTCACCAAGAAATTCATTCAGGAGTTCATCGAGCAGGAGGCCCTAGAAAAGCAGCAAGTCGAGGTAGCTCGAGGCCTTCGAATCAGAGTTTCCCAGATCAGAGGCCTAAACTCAAAAGCCTCACCTCGAACTCGGGATGAGTCACAGGTGAGTGTTGGGGACATGTTGGCCCTCGACCAAGTTTTGGAGAACCTCGGTCGTGTTTCAACATTTTTGCGACTTTGACAGGAAGGTCGAAGATGGAGCACCCAGGTGAAGCGAAGATCATGGGATCTCGCCCCCCTTTTTGCAGGATTTTTGGGTTTACGGCTTATGTAACGGGTATGGTATGTCGGCCCATGGGTTTACCCATGCTTAGGCCCCATCTGTAAATGTATAAATAAGTAGCTAGGCATTATAAGAAGCATAAAATAAGATAAAGGAAGACCTAAGTTGGCTTTGTGAAAGATATGTAAAGGTTGTTAAGTGTGATTAGTTGTGAAGGCTTCGTGCATACTATGTGTTGAGAACTTGTAGAGCTAAGTGGAAGTGATTGTAAGAAGGATCTATGTTGTGCCAAACTCAGGGAAGGAGGATTTGGCGAAGTGCATGCAAACCTCATCTCTTATGTGGAGTGGGTTTTGTGGATCAAGGCATGTAATCATATTGAAAGAATATAATAAAGAAGATGAAGAGTTGGTGGACGTAGCCCCACGCTGGGGGTGAACCACGTATATCATGTGTTGTGTTTTCTTTGTGTTATTGATGTGATTTATGCTTAGTGTCGAATCTTTATGTATGTTAGATACATCTGATGTAGTAGCTTAGTGGTTAATAACATGAATGAATGCTAGATCTATTTGATTCTATGTGCTAAATGGTTATATATGCTTAGATCTTGTTGAATACTGCGTTGTTCTTTAACTAGGGTTTTTACATGCAATGTGAATAAGGGTCAAAGACTAATGAACGTTAATTGCTAAGTTCTCTGTTAAGTATTGTGATCATAGATCTTTGTCCCAGCTAGGTTATAGACACTTGATTCCTACAACCCTGCCTCTACCTTAGGTGAGACTTCATCTGCTTTGCATGTGTTGCCTAAAGGGACAGTAATTAGGGTTTTGTTGGTGCGTTGTTGAAACATTGAACCCCAGGTCTTCCCTTGTGCGAACAATGATCCAAAGCCTTAAAAATGATAAGAAATCAATAATTTACAGTCCACTTCGAGGGGGAACCCTCCTTTACAATATATCCACTTTGGAACACAATATCATTTGAAATAAGATGTTCCTAATACTAGATCTCCTTGATATATATGGCAGACAAAGGGTTACAATTATGAGGAAAGGGTGCAATGAAGGGTTCTATACAACCTACTAGAAATGTAATAATTCAATATCTAGGGATTAATAAGGAGTTTTATACATAACATGGGGCTTTTCTTAGATATTAATAGGGGGGTGAATCATTATTGAGCAATTTTTACCACTTTTAACCATAACATGTAAAAATTAAGTTATCAACCATTTATCACATATGATTGCATTCAAGATATCATCAACATATAAACACATATACATAGTACACAAGAGTTTTATGTGGAAACCAAAATGGGATAAAACCAAAGAACACTTTTTAATATATATATTGAATATTACATCCACAAGAAGCACCAACTTCAATTATTCTCCAACACCAACTGGAAGGAGGCACCAACCCCCTATTTATAGGCTCCAACCTGAAGGAATCAGTTACAACTATCTGAATTCTCCATCACCAACTTGAAGGAGGATCTAACCCCCTAGCTTATAGGCTCCAACCTAAAGGAAGTTATGAATCCCTATATTCTTCAACACCAACTGGAAGGAGTCTACAACCACCTAGTTTAGAGGCTCCAACCTGAAGGAAGCTATGACTTCCTAGATTCTCCAACTCCAACTGGAAGGAGGATTCAACCCCCTATTTTACAAGCTCCAACCTGAAGGAAGATACGACTCTCTATATTATCCATCACCAACTAGAAGGAGGATCCAACCCCCTTTCCTTTCCCCTTCCTTCCTCCTTGAAATATAAATAAGAGAATCAATATGGCATTGTTGTTTTCACTGAAACTAAACCATCATCCTGATCAATCTGTCATTGTTTCGAATACATCGTCATTATCAATCTGACATTGTTATTGTCACTAATAGTGATACATCAACATCATCAAAACTAGATCCACCACAACTTATACATCAACATCATCAAAATATGTCCACATAGAAATCCTAGGTCCACATGGGTCCACATATAAACCCCAACATCACTTCTTAAATCCGCATACAAAGTTCCTCAGAACTGTACCTCAAATATGCAAAATTGTAAGATTCACCACAAGCTCAATTTTCCATTTTTTATTCTGAAACTTGGACCTAAGATATTAGGATTTGTTCTCTTTCTGATTCAACAAGTGGAATTCAATTTTTACCTACCAAGCTTTAGATATAATTTTTTTTATCTCAAACACTTGTTTGGGACTAGTTTTTGGATTAGTCACAAACCCTAATTTTCAAAAAGTATAATTGCGTACCTGTGATAAATAAAAGTATGAAACTTGTATCCGATATTAATTGATATATTCTCTAAAATTCCTCCAATTTTTACTCCTCGAGTCATCCCTTAAAAATAATTATAGAGAAAATGACAGACCTTCCTAAATTTTGGCCTATTCTGGAGAGTGAACTTGTACAATATGCCACGCACTCAATATTTGATATCTGATACTGAAAATGACACAAAAAATACTATGGGTTGTACTTTTTCCAGCTCAATTTATCTCATGTAATTTGGATCCTCTATGAATAATTTATGATTTTTTTACCTAGAACACATGTTTGAGACTAGTTATAGGACTAGTCAAAATCCCTATCTTCCATAGAGTGTATCTCCAAAAGTAAAACGACACAAAAGATAAAATTTGTATCACATGTACCTTGATATGTCTTCTCAACATCCTCCAAGTTTCACTATCTGAATCATTCTATAAAATACATTATAGCAAAAATGGTAAGAAGGCCTTTAAAAAACATACCTTAGAACACATCATCAAGACTTCATCTTCCCTTGGAATTTCGCCCTACTTAACTTCATCTTCCCTCTAAAATTCACTACCAAAATTGTGCTAAGAGATAAAAATATTGAATTATGAAAATGAGAGGTTATTAATGTGTATTTATACCCTTCCAAGCACCTTCTTTACTTGACCTTGAGTCGACTTGTAACTTATTGTTTCCAACAACTTTTTCTCCTCTACTTGAATTCAGGGAAACTTATAACTTCTTGGCCATAGTCCTGGGGCTTCTTATCCATACTTTGGGGATTCATATTTAAGAGGGAATAACTCCTCAACCGTGAGGAACCTGGTGGTGTTCCACCTACCGTTGGAGATGGATAGATGAGAACTATCAATCAATGGATGTTTTGCATGCATTTGCAATGTCCTTCATACTCTTTTTATTCAATCAACTTTGGGTTTCTTGACCAGACCTCTAGGGATTCTTAACCACTTAACCATATTTCCTGGTATTCTTCTAGACTTCTTCAAAGAGTCTTCCCATGAGTGAAATTATTAAATCTATGTCGTAAGGGGACCACTTTGGAGACTTCTTCAAATACACCCATCACTTCTAGAGGCTTATGGACTTCTTCTAGGGTTGACATCAAGGACAACCAATTTTCCAACAAATGAATGGTTTTACTAATGATGGTTTATGAAATTTAAATCCAATAACAAGAATAAATCATGGAGCACAAATATTCTACCGTAATTCATGTAGAATCTTGTTTCTAGAAGTCGTTTTTCCACGGCATTTCCAGTCAGATGAAGACAAATTTAGCAAATTGAAGACATGGGTTTGTTGCAAGACATGATAATTTGAGTAAATGTGGGTAGATTTCTCAGAAAATGTACAACCAAGTAAATATGGGTGGATATTCAAGATGGATTTTCCTATAAATATGTGTTTTGGATAGGATCTTGTAATTTCCTCGACGATTAGGATGCTTGTCAAACTTTCTAACTAATTTGAAGACGTGGGTTTTGTGGAGACACGCGTACATATAAATACATGTTGTCTAAATCAGCCAAAAATCTAGCAACAAAAATGATATTCATGTTCAACTTTCCAGCCGAATCCTATAGCACGTGAGTGTATTGCAATTTCATTCCTTTGGTCATGAAATTGTAATGAGATAACCAAATATGTAATTATGTTTATCCAGTAATTTCTCTGAATATGATATTGTAACGTCCCAATTATCTTTATTATATTTTGTATGCGATTGGATGTCGAGAATTACTTATTCCAATTTAAGTGAATTTGCATAAGTATTGAAGGCATTTGTACCTGGAAGATATAGATTGATAGCATTGATAAGATGGAAGCAAGATCGAGACTTCGTTTCAATACTTATGGTGTTTTTTATTATGAAATACAAGACAATCTTATGCGTGTGCATCTTTTGAATATCTAATTTTGTAGGTGCGTAGTGGTCCCCCTTCATCTTAGAAGTAGCTCCCTAGTTAGTTTTATTTTTTATTAGAATAAAGTGTGATTTCGTTTGTTGATATAATTTCACAGTTTGGTTTTTGTAGCAAGTGTGATGTAATTCTGTAGTAATGTTAATTGGTTGATGTTACATTTTTATTCATGCTGTGTGGTTCAACTAATTCTTGTTGGAACAAGATTCTCGTGCGTGTTTGTCTGTTAGTTTGAACGGTGATCTGCTAAACAAGGAATTGTCAGAGTTGCAATCTATGCACTTACTTGTCACTAATTCTTCACTGGTTGGAAACTACTCATGATAGAAATCTTGCCTACATTTATTATTTCTCAATTCTATTGTTTATACTTTTTTAATTGAGGGTTGTCACTCTAACTTATAGAGTGATTTCAATGGAGTATTTTTGAATGAAAAAGTTTGTATTCAACCAGAAATTCTACCTTAGAATATTCATTGTTAGATGAGAAACCAGTTCTGAGAGTTTTGCTTCATAGTTTATTAAGGAGTGGTGCATCTTTGAGGCTAGCTCTACGTATATTGTGCCTAGCACTTTGTAAGTTTACAAACTCAGGTTGATGATAAAATGTAATGGAATTATTGTTAGATAATTTGACTGACACCATGTATTAGCGATATGTAATGTAAATATGATCACGGGTCTGAATATGTAACATGTAAACATTGTATATCATGATAATAAAATAAAATGTGATGCTAGCTACAGATGGAATATGTATGTTCATGGGTCTGAATATGTAATATGTAAACATTGTATATCATGATAAAAAAAAAAAAAAATATGATGCTAGCTACAAATGGAATCAGACGGAGTAATGGGGGATGAGTTTCCAAAAGAGAGGAGAGGGTCTAAGAGGGGGAATATTCATAAGTATTAATTCAAACCCACTTTCTAAAATTACCATTGTGTATTAAACCTTCTAATTTTATGATAGAGTGTTCCCAAATCCAATCATTAAAAACATGTAAGATCATTGGTGTGAAAATTTTCATCCCACAGTTATGACAGCATCGGGGTTGTGTACAATCAACATTAGGGAGAGTGAAAGTCAAGAAAGCATGGGAAAAAAAGGAATTCATATGGGAAAAGTAGACATCCTTTACATGCATTTTTGGGGATAACAAGGGGAAATAGAGTGTTGTAACTTGAAGGTAGCCATAGTGGGCATGCGTGGTAGCTTGATGGAGCTATAAATTCATGAAAAAGTAGGTTATCATGCATGTAACATGAGATTATGTTTGAGATATTACCCTATAACATTAAGTTTGTTGTTCTGATATTTTCGTGTTGCAACTGACATCTCTAGAGTCCCCAAAAAGAGATATTACTATCCAACCTATGTTAAAGCCCTAGAGGGAAGTGGGAAAGCTTGAGGGATTGTGTGTAATGAAGGGGGGTCCCATTCCTTGGTTTGTGTAGGTTGAGGGGAAGAGAGCTGGCGGATTAGGATAACTATAGGAAAAAGTAGTTGTTGTGGGTAGAATTGGGTCTTGAGTGGAAAACAGAGACAACCTCTCTTATGGATTCACAACCCCAACTCGAGGGTGATATTCTTCTGAGGTTTGGAGGAAAACATCTATGGTTGGGAGGAACATTCTTCCTCTTCAGCGAGTTGCACACTTTTTTAAAAGATAAGTGTTTATTTTTGTTACATTGTTTTTAATTATGGGTTTTAATTGTTGTGATATGTTGGTTTCATAAAGGATGAGAAGGTTAAAATCCAAATATTTATGAGTGGGATACATTCTTTCTACAGTGAAAAAATATAATTTGATGAGCCTAGAACCTTAGAAGAACCCATAATAAAAGCTAAGTATTTGTATGAGAAGAGTAAGGCAATGATAACTTTTCAAAGAGCTTGGGATGACAAAAAGAAAGGAAAGATGGATCAGAGGAAGAAAGGATTCAAGCCACCTTTCTTCAAGAATAATTCATAGTCACATAGGAAAGGGAAACAAGCACAATATGATCCCAATATGACATATTACTTGGGGAAAAGTCTAAGATAGCATCACATAAGTGTCGGGGATGTGAAGGAGACCACATGTACAATATTCAGGAACCTGATATAGTGAATGACATGGGCAGAAGAATGCCAAGGATTTATGTAGCCTTGGACAACAAACAAGCATACTATAAATCCCACATGATTGAGGTGGAAGGTAATATTGATAATCATCCCATAGCTATTTTGATTGATTATGGAGCTAGTCATAGCTTTGTAGATCCTAATATAGTTGAAAGATATAAATTGAAGAGATGTAAGCATGGTTGGTTAAGATAGCCACTGGAACCAAAAAAAGAATAAATGAGCTTGTCAAGGATTGTGCAATGAACATGAATGGATCCAGCATTGAGGAAAATTTGAACCTCATACCACTTGGGTCATATGATTGCTTGATTGGTATGGATTGGATGGAAAAGAATCATGTTGTCCTATATTGTTACAACAAAGCTTTCACATGCCTTGATAAAGAAGTAAATTCAAGGACGGTGCAAGATATTCCAAGACCTATATCCATCAAGGATATTTCAACACTACATATAAAAATAAGCTTTAGGAAAGGGTGTCAAGTGTATGAAACCCATACGGAAGAGTCAACAAAAGACAAGGAGCCAAGTCTTGAAGACTACCCAATATTGAGGGAATATGAATATGTGTTTGGGGAATTTCCAGGATTACCACCAAAGAGAGATAATTATTTCTCTATTGACTTAATACCTGGAGTTTCCCCAGTGTCCAAAAATCCTTACAAAATAAGCACATCAGAGCTGAAGGAATTGCAAATGCAGCTGGAAAAATTGTTGAAGAAGGGGTACATACATCCAAATGTCTCACCTTAAGGTTCCCCAACGTTTTTTGTGAAGAAAAAGGATGGAACTATGAGGTTGTGTATTGACTTTGTAAAGTTCCCCAACCCAGCTGAGGTCCATTACATGCGGAAATACTCATAAATAAAAAAATTCTACTAACTAATTTTTCATGTAGCTGACCATTTGTTATCCCAATTTTGTGGGATAACTAAGGATATTATGTATCTAGGCCCTCAGGTTGCATATATGGAGTGTCGAGAGACTACATGACCAACAGTATCCATTTGCACAGATGGATACCCTTCTCACCACCAAAGAGGTCATAGATTTTCAGATGGCATCCACCACATCAACTGGATTCTGAGAGGCACTGGGCCTTGCTCCATGAGCTACAAGTCGGGTATTATGGTAAGTGTCATTTCAATATTTGAGGCATTTGAGTATGTTGTATCTTAGACTACTTTAGATTTCATGAGATATGCTTGGGCATTATGCCTTTTTCCCTGTTTCACCTTGGTGGTTGACATTGTTCCCTAGTAAGTGGTCTTTCTTGGGAATGGGTTTGCTACTAGGAACTCCCTTGAAGAGCCATTGTACCATTCCCAACTATACTTACCACTTTTCATCACTTAAACCCCCCATTTCCTTATATCTTGGGATTTTAGAGTGTATTGACCCAAGAAGGGGTTGTCCCTCATTCTATGGGAAGAAGGATTTGAACTCCCAGAGAGGTTGTTGTTGGGTAAAAGTTAAAAGCATATATATAAACCTTCTAGATACTTTGCCCATGGAATCCCCCAAGAAAACAATGAAACTCTTATATGTAACAAAAGGGGGACCCACAATAATAATTATTATGAATGCTTAAAGGGTTAGTTGAAGGATATGAGGTCTCATCACGAGCCGACCTATCATGATCATGGATATCTAGTGGTATAAAATTACCATCATCTTGTCACCAAACCAAGGTAATGGCTCTCAATTGCATGGCTAAGAGAAAGGGGGTCTCATCACGATCCAAGCTTCTCATTTCTGCTAGGTATTTGTGAGTGACACTATCATTATATAGACACCAAACCATGGTAATGGCCTTCAACTTTTCCTTAAATTTTGAAAGAAACAAAGAATGGAAAAATGATGTGCATGGAAAAATTGCATTGCAAACAAAGGTGCCACACACCCTCTACAAAGGCACCCATGAATGACACACTACAACCTCTTGTATGTCATGAACCCCATTCCCATTGAGTCTTGATCCTTAACCACTTCATCCACTTTACATGGATTAGAGAGGGATAACTGACACCTCGTCAACCCTCCCATATCCAAGCTTAGAAAGTCGTATAATGTCTTTAAGCACTTAATTGTTTCACAGGGTAATCATTGATGCACATTCTTAGGTGGCCCATTTATTGGCTTGATTTACTTATCATGATATTTTGACTTGATATCCTTGGAGGGCGTGCTTATGTGTCTTTGCATGACCTAGTTGGTGGACAATTTTGAAGCAACAATCCTAGCTTGGGCTTCCATGGGGTTTGAAGCCCATAGGTGGATGCCAAAGGATCACATGCCATATGAGAGAGACATACCTTCGTAGGCCCAGAATAAATTGTGGATGACATAACCTATCCCTCACATGCCAAATTTTTTACCTAGGAGAGGCAAAATATCACCTTTGGAGACATGACGTCACATACGAGGGTTAGGGTTTGGTGGTGAGGTTATAATTCATTGGCAGATGGAAG
Organism: Picea engelmannii; assembly: GCA_009831015.1. Taxonomy (NCBI): domain Eukaryota; kingdom Viridiplantae; phylum Streptophyta; class Pinopsida; order Pinales; family Pinaceae; genus Picea; species Picea engelmannii. Next base: position 101,869 of record ML785885.1, read on the forward strand.
TTTTGAGGCGAATGAGGCTTTGACCATGAAGAAAATGAATTGGATGATTGACATGTGGATTTGGGATCCTAACTACACTCTTCCAAGACCAACAACTTTCTCCTAGTGTAAAAATGTCCCCTAAAGGGGTGACGTCACCTTAAGTTAAGGTTTATTTTGTGTAAAAGTAAATTTTAAGTGAATTTTTTAATATTATTTTGTAAAAGGGGAAATATTAGGGTTTTTTACCCCTATTCTTGTGGTTTACCCTAAAATTATGTGGACAAACTATTTTGGAGACATTTTGTATAAATAGAGATCATAAGATCTCATTTCATAACATAACTCTCCCATTGTGAGAAGTATTGGACTGAAATTGTTGTTATCTTTGTCTAGTTCTCTCTCTTATGCTCTTGTTTATGGATATCTCTTGTATTATTGGTTGATGGAATTGATGCGCTAGGCTTACAAGGATATACTATTGCTATTTCCATGGTTTATCTTAGCTTTTTCCTTGAATTGGTATGTTTTTTACATTATTGCTATCATTTATTGTTCAAGTCAAGGTTATTTACTAGATTTAGGTGGGAATTATAAGGGCATACACCCCCACCTTAGTCTCCATCATTTTATGCTTACATGTTATTGGTTTAACAAGGGTTTTCTAAGAGAATTATAAGGGCATACACCCTCTTAGCCTAAACCCTAGCTAGAGATACTTCCCTTGGGGAGTAAGAGGATTTACACCCCCAAGGAGGTAGTACCTCTAGATATTTATTTTATTGACTCCATTAACCCAATTACTGAAGGCACTAATCATTTACTTGTTGCATTGAAGAAATAAATTTTTGCCTTGGTAAACGTACAAATTTCAAGTTTTAAAGTTGTCTCTTTGGGAAAGTGTTCCTTGAGCCTTTATCTCCCTTGCCTCATTGACGTGCCCCATTCACCCACAACTTCTTGTTGATGTTACAAAATATCCTACAGTGATTAGGGCTTCATAAAACTAATCTTCTAACGCTTAATAACTCCTAAACTAACCCTAGGATTTAGACCTAACTTTACCCTAACCCTCTGCTAAGCCTAACGCACCTATTGGGATAGTTAGAGGTGGTTTCTAGTGGCTGATTTTTGTGTTTTTATGCTTGTTTTTATAAATTCATAACTCTGATAATATCACTGCAACAACCTTTTGTTTCATCCTCCCTCTTTGTGCTAAAGTTATTTCTTAATCATTGGTGAGTTGAGGAGGGAGGATGAAACAGCCTTTTGTTTCATCCTCCCTCTTTGTGCTAAAGTTATTGCCTCTTGTCTATTTTATCATATGCTTGGCACTTTATCTAGAAGACTTTACTATATTTATTGAGCTGATATATTTCTCTTATAGTTTCTGCAATTAGTGACAACAAGCTTAACTTTCTTGTCCAACTAACATATTATATTATATGAATTGTTTTCCTTGTGTCTCGGGTAGGTATTCACACTTGGAAGGTCACTCAACTCATTTGGAAACCCTTGAAACTTCCAAAGAATATTTCCAAAGCTCTTTATACCACTTATAATTGACCCCTAGGGATGTCCATTCATACTTATCACTTTCCATCTCATTTCCCCCTAGGGTCACTGGGATTCCCCCCTTGAGGTGACTACCTCACCTCTAAAGTGACAGGGACACCTGCCTAAGGTGACAGTGGGTAGGTTCCCTCCTAGTTGTCGCCAATTGGTGGTTGGGTCGGGATTTTCCCAACCTACAACTTGTGTGATAACATTTTGGCATCGTTTTCAAGGAGTATTTTGAATCCTTTCTCGAACCCTAACAACACTTTGGCAAGCTATCCTGAAGCCTTTATCCCTTAGCTTTCCTAGTGACTCCACCCAAAGGACATTCCCTTTCCACCTTTCTTAGTGAGATTACACTAAATCTCATCTAGTGACTCCACCATGGGACATACTTGAAAGAGGCATTACTCGACACCAAAGAAAGAAACTCTAAAGGGTAGTAAATCCTCACCCAAAAATTCTAGTCCCCCAACCTCTCCTATTTCTCGTAATTGTTCATCTACTTCTCCTAGCCCTCCATCCTCACCTATTACTTCCATGCCTCCTCTCTCACCCATACCCACCTCGTTCAATGCTACATGGAACTTGCTGGACAAAGAGGTACACAAACCTTTGGACATAAAAAAGATACTTGGATCTCCTTATAAACTCCAAAAGGACTTCAAGGAATAGCTCCTCATCTTTTCAGGAGAAGATCTCATGACACCTGAAGATCACTTATATTTTTTGATGTGCAATCTTGAATTTTATGACCAACATGAGGATATCCTGATGAAGATGTTTGCTTACACTTTTGTCGGAAGAGCTAAGGATTGGTTGATAGTATTTCCTGAGGAAAAATAAAAAATCGGGGCCTCTTTCAAGACCCTTTCACCAAAATATTTCGAAAGAAGAGAGATTACCAATCCCTATATAGTCAACTCCTCAATTGCAAGAGAAAGTTGGGGGAAAATATAAAGGATTTCAATCATAGGTTTAACACCCTCATAAGAATTTTCCCTCAATAGTTAAGAACTTCCAAATCTACCATCCTCAATTCTTACATATCAACCATGAAAGATCTGTATGGAGTTTTGATTGGGAGATGCCCTACAAATTTGTTCAAGGATCAAGAGAGAGCATGTGAAATAGAAGAAAACTTAGCCTCATCTCTCATACGAGAAGAATAATGTATTAAAGAGACTCTTTAGATTAATTTGATCAATGAGTGTGTCTTGCCAAACTTTCCCTCAGACGTCAGAACTTACCTACAAGAGGAACGAGAGAAAGCAGTTGAAAGAGCAGTTTGTCTCATGATTGATATTTTAGAAGAAGAAAAGGAGGTAACACTCAAGAAAACACCTTTCCCACCAATTAAGATCATGGATTTCAAAAAGGGATATGCATTAGAACAAGCTGAAGAAAAATTATGGCAAAACATTCAACAAGTCTTGGCAGAACCTCACAAAGAAAGGAAATTTAAAATCATCAAAAGCGAGGAGAAAATGTCTTCCTTGAATAAGACCAAAAATAAAAGTATTGTGGATCATGTATGTTATCGCACAAGTTGTAGGTTGGGAAAATCCTGACCCAACCACAAAACAAAATGTTATAACTATGGGACACTACACCCAATGTCACCTCGATGTAGGTCCTGCACTTGGGGGGTGACTAAGATCACTCCTAGGAGAAGATCCTCGAGACCCTAGGGGAAAGGAGAGAAGAAAGTAAAAGGTAATGGAGAGGACCCTAGAATTTGGTACACTAAGTGGAAAAGAGGAAAAGGGAGATGTCTTGTTGACCAAGTAATGTTGTGCCAAAGGATGTGTTTCTTTTCCCGATGATTGTACCTGCCCAAGACACAAGAAAAATCAAAATGAAAATAAATATATCAAGTGGATCAACAAGTTAATCTTGCTGTCCCTATTTTTCAGAATTTATATCATCAATATATTATATCCAAATCAGAAAGTAAACGGTCTACACTAGTTAGCGATGTCAACAATAAATCTAGTAACCAATATGGACCGTAAATAGCAATTCAAGACTAAATAAATATGGTTGTCATAAAAGTATATTTCTGCAGCAGTATATCAGCCTTATGGCTGTAGCATTCAATGAAGTACAACAACAAATATGACCATCAAAAAGTGCCAAAATCTATCCCAACAGTTGCACCTAGGTTAGTTGGTTAAACTAGCAAAGTTAGAGGGTTAGTCTAGCATTATTTTGTGAGATATTAGCAGTTAGGGTTAGAGTTTTTTGCAGCCTAATGGCTGTAGGAAAACATTTAGTACAACAATAATAATTTGAGGGAGGAAGAGGACAGCCTAAGGGAGGAATAATTTCCAAGGAATCAAGATCATTATCCAAAAGAGAGAGATTTAAAACTTGAAAGAATCATGTTTACCAAGGCAACAATTTATTTCTCCAATGCAACAAGTAAATGACTAGTACCTTTAAAAAAGGGGTTAATGGAGTCAATAAAAGAAAGAGCTAGAGGTACTACCTCCTTGGGGGTGTAAATCCTCTTACTCCTCAAGGAAAGTATCTCTAGCTAGGGTTTAAGCTAAGAGGGTGTATGCCCTTATACTTCTCTTAGAAAACTGTTGTTTAAGCCAATAACAAGTAAGCATAAAATGATGGAAACTATGGTGGGGGTGTATACCCTTATACTTCCCACCAATCTCTAGCAAAATGACCTTGACTTGAATAACAATGATAGCACAATGCAAAAAGGATTACCAATTCAAGGAAAAAGCTAAGAAAAAACATCATAAAAGCTAGAAAAATCCTTCCAAGGCTAGCGCATCACTTCCATAAACCAATAATCCAAGAACTATCCATAAACATGATCACATGAGAGAGAAATAGCCAAAGAGAGTGAAAATTTCAATCCAAGTACCTCTCACAAGAGGGAGAGTTATGTCAAAATGAGATCTTATGATCTCTTATTTATACAAAATGTCACTAAGATAGTTTGTCCACATAATTTAGGGTAAAACAAAAGATTAGGGGTCAACAACCCTAATCTTACCCCTTTTACAAAATAATATTAAACAATTCACTTAAACTTCAATTTTACACATAAGAAAACCATAATTTATATGGGTGTCACCCCTTTAGGGAACGTTTTGGCACTAGAAGGAGGTCATTGGTGATGGAGGAAAGTAGAGAGGCTTCCCAAAGCCACGTGTCAAGCATCCAAACAACTTCCTTCATGGTCAAGGCTCAATCCCCTTCAAAATGTCCTTGTGTCAATGCATGTAACCTCACCACCAAGCCCTAACCCACCTCATGCCTTTAGAAGTGATGTTGTGCCTCTCCTAGGAAAAACGGTTAGCATGTGGGGGCTGCAGTACGTCGTCCAAGTCATCTTCTAGGCCTTCCAAGTTTGATATTTCTCATCTGGCATGCAAGCCTTTGGCATCCACCTTTGGGCTTAAATCCCTATAGAAGCCCAAGCTAAGCTTGTTCTTCCAAAATTGTCCACCAACTAGGTCCTTCAAAGACAAATAAGCACTCCCTCCAAGGATATCAAGTCATAACATCATTATAAGTGAATCCAATCAATAAATGAGCCAATTAAGCATGTGCATCAAAGATCACTATGTCAAACAATTAAGTTCTCAAAGACATTATGCGACTTGTCAAGCTTGAATATGGGAGGGTTGACGAGGTGCCCTATTGGGTAAATATTTCCCTGGGTAAAGGAGAGTTTCCAAGAGATCCCTCTCTAAGCGATGTAAAGTGGTTGAAGTGGTTAGGGTCAAGACTCAATGGGCATAGGGCTCATGACATATAAGAAGTCGTAGTGTCTCATTCATGGGTGCCTTTGTAGAGGGTGTGCGGTACCTCCGTCCACAATGCACTTTTTCCAAGAACATTAATTGCCATTCTTTCATTATTTCATAATTTTAATGAAAGGTTGAATGCCACATCCCTGGTGTGGTGTGCAGATAATAGAAATATCACCAAAAAACACCTAGTGGAAATAAGAAGGTTGTCTCATGAAGAGACCCCCTTTCTCTCAGCCATGCAACTAAGAACCATTACCCTAGCTTGGTGACTAGATAATGATGATGTCATAGCACTAGATATTCATGGACATGATAGGTCGTCTCGTGATGAGACATCTTATCCTCCAACTAACCTTTTAAGAATTCTTAATTATATTTCTTGTAGGTCACCTGTTTCTCAAAGATAAGTGTTTCATTGCTTTCTTGGGTGATCCCTGGGAAAAGAATCTATAAGGTTCATAGATAGGATTTTATCTTTTACCCAACATTAATCCCTCTGGGCCTTCATCCCCTTCTTCCCATAGAATGAGGGACAACCCCTTCTTGGGTCAATACACCCTAAAATTGAAATAGATAAGGAAATGGGGGGAAAGAGTGATGGAAAGTGGTAACTATGGTCGAGAACAGTACGATGGCTCTTCAAGGGAGTTCCTAGTAGCAAACCCATCCCCAAGGAAGACCACTTACTAGGGAAAAATTTCAACCACTAAGGTGAAGCAGGGAAGAGGGAATAATGTCCAAGCATATATCATGAAATCTAAATCAATATAAGATACAACATCCTTAGATGCCTCAAATATTGAAATGATGCTCACCATAATACTAACTTGTACCTCATGGAGCACAACCCACTGCCTTCCAGAAGCCAACTGATGTGGTGGATTCCATCTGGAAATATGTGACCTCTGTGGTGGTGAGAAGGGTCTCCATCTATGCAAAAGGATATCATTGGACATGTAGTCTCTCGACACTCCATATCTGCAACCTGAGGGCCACGAGACATAATCGCCCTAGTTATCCACAAAAATGGGGATAACATGTGGCTCCTACTTAAGGACATGTGCTCATCGTAGAGTGCATGAGAACTACAACATCTCTTGGTAGACTTGTGCCTACCAAAAATCAGAAAAAGGGATCATGGCATCTAGGGTGGTGCTATCACCCTTTATCCATATACATATATAAAACCAAAAAGAAAACAAATCTAGAAAAGAAAAATTTTGACATTTTTTCAAAAATTTCTAAGCTAAGCGTGAAATCAATATGCAAGTAGATAAAAATGAAAATGAAATGCATATAGCCTAATATTAGAAATCAAGATGTCAATGCAGGGAATCAAAATGACTTACCTACTCACCTGGGTCCTTGGGGCCCAAAAGATTACGTGATGGATGATGTCAGGTGAATTCATACAACCAATGCAACCATTTGTTCATCATTTTATCAAGATATCTCCCCATGTGCTTAATCATGTGAAACAACAAATATAATTCCAACACCTAATAATCATGAGCATAAGCACATATATAAATTATCATGAAATAAACTTCATGGAAATGGGTGGAAGGGAGGAAATCTTGTTGGAAAGAGAAACCATCAGCCTGATCATCCTTCCAAAAAGTGTAGCCACGAGCCTGATCAATCCATCTCTGAAGAGGGATACCATATATATATGACGACTCGTCTTCATCTTCACTCAAAAAATCGTTGCTCCCTGAAGGCTGAGAAAGGATAAGAGATCCCAAGAAAACCTGTTGAACTCCCAGACAAGGGAAAATGTGGTAAGGCACAGCCTCATGTCTGGAGGAAAAATTTTCCCTCAAATTCAAGAAATGCCTCTTCTTTCTCTGAAAATCCCCACAAAAGGTCTCAACGTGAAATTATTTATGTTTGGTAGCATGGACCTTGAATTTCTTTGGGCGGGCAATGAACTCATGTCTATCAAAATCTGAGTATGATTGTTGAAAATCATCCTGAAAATGTTGCATCGGGTCATCCTCGAATGGATGGAAAAAATATGTAACCATATCATCGGGTTAGCACATATATGGATCATCCGGCTGTAGAAATAAATCCTATGAAGAAATTGTTGATTAAGGTTGGTTGTCATTGATGTCAACCCTTGAAGAAAGCCCCATCTCACAAAGGTTGGGCAATGGACCCAAGATTGTTTGATGTAAATATGACTCATTATTGTCTTATCATGTTTTATAATAAGTAGAAATGGATGAACTCCAAAGTTTTCCCCTTATGGTGAAAGCCCTCA
>ML785885.1:164883-185152 GCA_009831015.1 Picea engelmannii
TTCTACCTACCAGCCACTAATTTCATTTTTTTTTCAAAGTTGACACCATTTCCAACAGGTTCCTTTCCTTCTTGTCAGCAAACCTTAAAAACACCTTCATCTAATCAAATATCTAGCCTCTTATCCTCAAAAGAAAACCTATCTTTTAGAGACTAAGTGACAAGAGAGATCCATATCTGAACTGAAAGGCTAGTTTCAGTTCTATAGTGGTTTTGTGGTTACCTTTGTGAGTTGCTTCCTCAGCCTAGGAAATTTACTTAGTTCTAACACCTTGAAGGTCGAAGTCGAAAGAATATTGAGTCAGGAAATTCAAGTTGGTCAAATAAATTCAAGACGACCAAAGTCAAATATATCAAGTCAGTTTTCTTCTTAGTCAAATCAGTGCAAGAATGAAGTAACCTAAAGATCGAAGTCGAAGAAATCTTAAGTTGGGAAATACAAGTGGGGTTGAGGCTAAAGAAAGTTGGGTGGACAAAAATCAAAATACTCAAGTCATAATTTCTCCTAGTTGATTCAACCAAAAAGATGTTTGTCGATTGAATGAGGCAGCAAATACAAAAAATGGTGAAGACCAAGTCGAATCTTTAATGACTAGCAACTGAGAGGGAACTGATTTTAATATCTACCATCAAGTAAAATGTTTACAATTTGATTTTAAATAGTCACCAACAAAGGAGATATGTGGAGGTCGATTTAGACATTCATGAAAAAGTAAAATGTATTGAAGTCGATCTAGCATCCAACGATGAAAGGAAAATATGGCAAGTTTCTTTCAAAGAACCACATCTATCGTCCACCTCGCACATGTTCTAAGGGGAATTCTTGTGAGAAGGATAATTTGACATGTTTTTCACAAAACCCATGTCGTAGAATTGTAAAATTCGTTTCGAGCACTCTAGAATATTAATACGAAATCAATGTCTAATTTTGTGTATGAAAATCAATGAATGAAATCACCATTTGTGTTAATTAAATGAAGGGGTGCAATGTTTCATTACTAAAAGACACAATGGTTCATTTGCATATGTTTTGGAAAGCATATAAGAAGACTAACAAGGTGAAAGGAAAGTGTCTCTGTGGTCTACATCAGAAGATCAGAAATAAGTGCAGAGTCGAAGGAAGAAAGTCAAAGATACTTATGAAGTGAGGGTGGAACGATGGAGCAAGGAAGGACTAATGTACTTTACTGATTAAATTTTGAATATAGGGAGTTGGTGATTCCTAGGGTTGGTTCCCTAAAACAAGGGAGTTGATGCTTCCTAGGGTTGAAGCCCTGAACAAGGATATTGGTGTCTCCCAATCATTATTGTAACTTGTATTATTGTATTGATTTTATATTCAAGTTTATTGTTGTTGATCAATTTTTGTTAATAAGTTAAAATTATTAAAAGTTTAAATAATTAACCAATATTGATTCACTCCCCCTCTTAGTATTGACCAAGTTTCCAACAACCTACCCTCTAATTTTTCTTTTTCTTAATCAAATCTTATTTTATCCTTATTATGTACACTTGTCACTAAGAAAAAGGAAACTAAATAGTTTGTAACAACTTCTTCAAGAGGAATGCCAAGAATCACCTAGCAGTTACAATTGATTGTATAAAGGAAAGAAGATGTTCATTTTGTAGGGGCTCTTCAAGCACTATATAGACTTAAGAATTATTTCAAGAACATATACTTTGTTAATTAATATTGAGAAGCCCTCAATGTTGTTATTTAGAAGAAAGAAGATTTTTTATGTGAAGTTGTCTTTGTTGTGAACTATTTCAAGTGGGATGTATGTTGTTCACATGGATTGTAAGAATGTTTTTTTTCTTATAGACTGATCTTATGCAATCAATTTTATTCTATAGTTTTGATTATTCTTTCATATATCTTCGAGTCCTAAGCTTGTTGAGTTGTTAACGTATGGAGAAATATAATTTAGATTGTTCTGGTTATATGGATGTATGCACATGTTTTTGGCCTTGCACCTTCATTTCAGCTACCTGTGTGGGGGTTTTATGCATAGTTTGGTTTCATTTACAGCTCACCCAGTTATTTTAGTATGCTCTTAGCTAGGATAGGATAGGATAGATTAGAAATATACTAGTTTTATTTTAATACATAGTTTTCATCTGCATATTTTCATTACATAACCATCCATCATCCACCTTCATCGATAGACTGGACCACAACCAGTAAAAAACAAAACTAGCAATGGAAGTCGGACCAAATTCTAGATGGGTCTCCTAAACAAAACAATGCATAGTCTAGTTGGGACCGTGTACCGGGGAGTACCCCTTACTATTGCAGGGCAAATTCTGCCTCATCAACAGAATTGGCGCTATAAGGAGGACCTAATTTTATGGATTACTTAAATGATCTACATAATCGCAATCAGTCTTTAGAAAACAACCCTAGTCCCACTTTGTTCCCTATTATCAATTATGAACAATAAGTTACCTACAAATATGCAAATCCAAATCTCAAAAGTGCCACATGTAGTCTCGAAGTTCATTCAGAGACTTGGTTTCGAGTACCACAAAAAGAGTTCTATGAAACTCTTTGTATTACACGTGCTTACGCAAAGCTACTTGGTAATTTTCCAACAAATTTTGAACTTCTGAGAAAGAAAGAAACATGTGTGCAAAGACCCGATACCCATCCTGACATCTACGTTGACTCCATAGACGACCTTATTAAAACTTAATTGCAAGAACTCCCAATCTTGAGCCGAGTTTCCCATACCCTCGTCGAACCCGAAGATAAACTTGAAGGTGAAAACCTAGAAATCAATATAGAACAGATCATGGGTGAACGTAGAGACCAAAGGATAGTGATCCCACGATGGATGTCCCAAGGTGTCTTAAATTTAGCAGGGGCCTTACATGAAATGCCTCAGAAATCAGATAAGATCCTTCCCAAATTTGATCCAAACAAATCTGGGTTGCCAGAAGATCACCTAAACAACTTTTTCTTATCCACTCATATGTTGAATGTCGAACATGAAGATGTGGTCTGTAAACTATTTCCTTACACCTTTACAAGTAGAGAATCCACATGGTATTTCATTATGCCACTCGGTTCTATATCAAGTTGGGACGATTTTGAGAGATTTTTTATCAGAAAATTCGAGGAAAGGAAAACAACATCTTTGTATAATGAATTAGGAGCCATTAAGATGGGAAAAAGAGAAAAATTAAAATATTTCAACCAGATATTTCTCAATGTCCTAACTAAGTTCACTATTGATACATCCCCCACTCAATCTTTAGCTATTGAATACTACATGACAACTCTTGATCCTTCTATAGGCATGTTTTTCAAATGAGCTAATAGGAACACTTTGGATATTAATTTCGATGAAGATGAAATTGTGGAAAGAGAAATATATTCTTCCGATCATCACCCACATTATGAGGAAATCAAGTCAATTGGGAAGAAACCTTTTCTAACAAAACCACCCGAAAAGGAGCCCAAAGATATTGAAAATGTGGTAAAGTTAGTTAAGAAATTATCAAATGAAGTTGTTGATCTCAAAAATAATGTTGGTGAGGGATCATCAAAACCTCAAACCTTTTGCATGTTTTTTAAGAGACAAGGCAATACACCAAGACTATTTGAACCCGCTCAGATGCCCTTAAATTTAGATAGCTTCAACAATGATAACTTATTCTCTTATCACCAACAGAATCGTCTAGAATGGGATTTCCCTCAGTAGGTTAACTCCATGACCCTAGTTATCAATCGGTTGTTGGATCAAAAAACCTTAAATGATGAAAAACCCATAAAATCCCAAAATGACACCACTGAGGAGGTTCCCCGGAATATACCATTCCTTTTTGGGACTGGTGTCTAGACTCTAATGATGAGCAAGTAGAATAAATCTTTGTGGAAGATACACCAGTACTTAAGGTTTCTCAAAGGAACTGCAATTTACACATCAAAGGTCCATATACTATCGTACCCTCTTCCAAAGATGATAATATCCCTCTTAGGAAGATTACTCCTCCTCCCTCTACCCAGAAACAAATGTCCCAACCCAAGGGAAAAACAGTGGAAAATCGGATAAGGATGTTCCATCCAACACAGAAAATCCAAGTAAATCTAATTCAGCTGGGAACAACACCAAACTTAACGTAGCAGTAAACAACAACAAAACATATGAGCCAAAATCAAGCCAAACAATGAACAACCCAAACATGCATGCTATAGACTATAATGTTATAGAAGACATGAAAAAGGCAAAATCCAACATATCTATTGCATGATTGTTTTAAACCCAGTAATACTCAGAAAAATATCATTCCTACTACTGATAGCATCTCTCCAAATGATGAGTTAAAAGAGGTACACAAGTGGAAATCACGACAGCTATAAACGTAGAAAGAATAGGCACATACTCAAAATCCCAGGTTCCACCTTTTCTGCTCACTTATGAAATTTTCAATTTCAATGTGCATTAATTTTTAGCAGATTCAGGTGCATCCTCTAACATCATTCCTTTTTCAGTATGCCAAAAGATAAATTTTGTTCCACAAATGACTAAAAAGAGGATCATACAATTGGACAAAATGGATGTTAAATTGAAATGATAACTTAAAGATGTCTTAATTAGGATTGCATCTGACCCTACAGTGCATCAAACTATAGATATCGTTATTTTTGACATACCGGAAAGTTATGGTTTGTTGTTGAGCAGGGATTGGTTGTCCAAACTTCAAGGTTATTTTTCCATTGATTGGTCCCACCCGTGGCTTCCTTATAAAGGAAAATAAAATAAGATTTAGGTAAATAACGAAGCCCACATGAAACACATGGTAACGGAATTGGAAGGTAAGAACGAACCTAGCAGTTTTGCACATTTTGTTTTGGGTAATTATTTCTTTGAGACTGACCATGGTTTTTATAAAGCGCGGACATATGAAGTACAACCCTATTTACAATATGAAATCCTTCCACGAACACATAATTGTGCTTGTAACATATTAACTAAATTAAGCTTTATCTCAAATAACAAAACAAAAATTTATGACCTATGGTCCATGTTCTTTGATGGCTCTAGGACACAAGAAGGAGTCGGGACAAGATGTGTGTTGATCGACCTTGAACAGCATAGGACACTCATATCGTGTCACCTATAATTTGAATGCACCAATAACACTACATAATATGAAGCCTTAGTCGTTGACAAAGTGTCCTCAGACACGTAATTTTATTAATAAGGAAAAATTGATTACAATCTGAAGTGAGAATTCATAATCTACTTAACCTCACTTGAAGAAAGAGCTAGTTTATATAGCTTAACTCTAAATTAAAATCTAGGAGAACAACCAATCACATAATCACATGAGTATGATAGGTTTCCTTTACATAGAAGCTAGGTGTCCTTATCCTAACAAACTAGAATAAATCAATTTCTAAAAACATTTATACTAGAAAATACTTAGAATATAGAACTTTAGGATTATGAGGCTAACAATCCCCCCTTTAATCCGAAAGTTCATTTTTACAAAGACCAACTTCATCTCTAAACTTAGTAAACTTTATTCTACCAATAGGTTTGGTAAAAATATCTGAAGTTTGATCTTCAGATAGATAGAACTGAGCAGGGATGATTTTAGGGGCTAAATTTCGCTCATGGGCTAATTTTCCATGGTTTTTCCGAAAACAAGATTCGCTATTTTAAAAATGATTCTCCCAAATTCTATAGGATAAAATTATTTTACCTTAAAAATTGTCAAAATTTTATAAAAACTATATAAAATACTTAGAAATTTGAATATTTTAAAAAAAATATCGCCAAACATTTATAGTTGACATTTGATTGATTAGTAATATTCGCCAAGTTTTCTACATTTTAAAATAAATTTCCATCCTTAAAATCATCCCTGGAACTGAGACTTGATGATGTCTTTGATGATCAGTGATCTAATGAAGTGGTACTTGGTGTCGACATGTTTTGTCTTTGAATGAAATACTGGATTCTTGGCCATATTTATTGTTGACTGACTATCAATCAATAAGGTAGTTGGTGATTTATGAGTTTCACCAAGATCCTGTAAAAAAATTCATAGCCATTCAATCTCACATGTTGCTTCCCAAGTTGATATGTACTCTGCCTCTACTAAAGAATTTACAATTGTTGTCTGCTTTTTACAATTCCAAGATATTGTTTTTGAACCCATATTAATTAAATAACCTGAAGTGGATGTTCTATCATCAATGTCACCTGCAAAATCTGCATCTAGAATTCCAACAAGTGTAAAATTTTGGTTCCTTTTGTAGAGAAGACCAAAATATTTTGTACCATGAATGTATCTTAGTGCCCTTTTTGTTGAATTCTAGTGACTTTCCCTTGGTTCATGCATAAACCTTGAAAGTATACTGACTGAATATGAAAAATATGGTTGAGTATTTGTCAAATAAATGAGACTTCCAACCAATTTCTTGTACTTTGTACTGTTTACCAACTTCCCCCCTTCAAATTTTGAAAGTTTCAATTTTTGCACCATGGGGGTAAGAGAAGGTTTACAATCTTCCATGCCAAATTTATTTAACAATTCAGTCACATACTTAGTTTGACTAAGGAATATTTGGTTACGATGTTGAGAAACTTCAACTCCAAGATAATAATGAAGTGTCCCTAAATCAGTCATTTTAAACCCTACTTTAAGTTCTTCCTTAACCTATTTGATGTGAGATTCATTATTTATTGTTATGATTAAGTCATCAACATAGAGTACAAGTATCACCATGTGCTTATCTTGCATTCGAAAATACAATGCATCATCTGATTCACTGCACTAAAAACCCAACTCTATGTACTCATCCATTTTTGCATACCAAGCTCGAGGAGCTTGTTTCAAACCATATAAAACCTTCACAAGTTTGCAAACTTTATGTTCTTGTCCTTAAGCTTCAAAACCTTTTGGTTGAGTCATGAAAATATCTTCCTTTAGATCACCATTCAGGACGGAACTTTTGAAACCCATTTGATGTAATTTCCAACTATAATGTGCAGCCAAATCGATAACCATTCTGATAGTATTCCATTTAGTTGTGGGTCCAAAATTTTCTTCATAGTCAATAACTTCCCATTGATAAAATCCTTTAGCAACAAGTCTTGCTTTGTACTTGTCAATTTTACCATTGGGTTTGTACTTTACTTGATAAACTCATTTACAACCGATGGGCTTGACATCATGTGGACAATAAACTAAGTTCCAAGTCCCATTTGCAAGTACTAAATCATATTCATTAATCATTGCTTCCTGCCATTCTTTATGTCCAGTTGCTTCAGCAAAAGAGGTAGGTTCAATGGAAGCATGAGAAAAAATAGATTTTTCTCTTGAAGATCCCCTAGTTCATGTTTTGTTCATTTCATCTGCATGAACATCTTTGAGAATTTGTTCAGCCCACTTTGGCTTCTTATGTTGAGGGGATTGTGGATCTGAATCACCATTATTGTTGAAAAGAGGATTTTCAAAAAATGAGGCTCTTCTTTATTCTGAAATGTCTGAGGTTGGAGAAGATACTTTTGAAGATTCAGTACCAGAAGAGTCGTTTGATGTTTCATTATCAAATGAATCAGAAGAATGTTTTGATAAAGAGATGTCTTCTGGAGTAACAAAGTCTTTTTCAAAACAAAATGCTTTCTTTGACTTGTTGAATTTACCTTTACCCTTAGTGTTTTTCTTCTCTAAACAACTAAGGAGATCATTAATCTCATCTAAATTGTTACTTTCAGTTTCATCAAAAATGTCATCTCTACTGACAATGAATTTTCCATATGAAAGTAATATATACCCTTTATTTTCATCAGAGTATCCAATGAAGATACACTTCATACTTTGGTTTTCTAATTTAGTTCTCTTTTCCTTAGGAACTAAAGCATAACATGTTGATCCAAAAACCCTAAGATGATTTATCTTGGGTTTAAAACCATACCAAGCTTCATAAGGTGTTTTTCCATCTAAATTTGATGTAGGTGATAGATTTCTGAGCTAAACTGTAGTATGGAATGCTTCAGCCCAATATTTTGTGCTCAACCCTTTAAATTGCATCATAGATCTTGCCATGCCTGTGAGAGTTTTGTTCATCCTTTCAGTAACTCCATTCTACTGTGGAGTATAGGAATTTTTTAGTTGCCTCTTAATTCCATTGTTTTGACAATAATCATTGAATTCAATTGAAGTGAATTCACCTCCATTATCAGTTCTTAAAGAAGCAATCTTTTCTCTAGTTTCATTTTCAACGATGTGTTGAAAATTTACAAACTTTTCAAAAGCTTCAGACTTTGCCTTTAAAAATTACACCCATGTCATTCTAGTGTGGTCATCAATGAACAATATAAAGTATCGACATCCACCGAAAGAAGATTCCATTGGACCACATATATCACTATGAATCAACTCCAAATACTTTGTTGCTCGCCATGAGTTGGTTGGAAAAGATTCTCGCTTTTGCTTGCCTAAAATAAGAGCTTCACACTTGGAATTTTCTTTCTTGAAAGTTGGTAAACCATTTACCAAATCTAGGGACTTAAGTTTCATTAAGTGACCAAATCGAAAATGCCATAATGTGAATGAAGACATTTTAGAATTCATTGTTGTTGCAACCTCTTGCTTTCTTTGGATGACTTTCCCATTCATTCTTAGTAACTTTCCATCTTCATATCCAATCATTATTGTTTTCAGGTTATCCTTCTCTGAATTAATCTTCACCAAACCATCTTGCATGACAATTTGATGTCCAGCTTGTCTAATTGTGACTAAGGATAACATTTTTTTCTTAAAAGGTGGTTCATACCAAACATTTGAAATCCATTTTTCACCAATTCCAGGGAGAAAAACTTTCACTGAACCTTTTCCTTGAGGTATATGAGTTGTATCATCACCTAAATAAATGGGATTTATTTGAACATCCTTATAATTCCAAAAACAGTCTCTGCAATAAGTCATATGCTCAATAGCTCATGTGTCCAATATCCAATTATTTTCAAATGAATCTACATGTTGAATTGTTGAAAAAACATATTCATATTCATCATTGCATATTGAGTTGATTGTTGAGAATTTGAATTTGATGTCTGCTTAAACTTTGGTAATTGATCATTGCTTGTAAGACAATTTGATGCATAATGAACCATCTTTAAACATCTTTTACATCTTACTTGACTGAAATTTCTACCTCTTCCTGACTGTGCATTGTTATAGGTAGGATTACTTTGAAAAACAAATTGATTAAAATTGCTACGATCTCTACTTTGACCACGACCTCTGCCACGGCCTCGATTAGAAGACTGATTCTGAAAATTTTCAAAATTTGATTTTCCTTTTTCTTTCGAACTTTCATCTTTAGTGAAAAGAAGATCTTATCTTGATTGTTTTTATTTTCCAAAAGATTTACTATGTTGAGCTAGTAATTCACTAAGTGAATCAAAAGTCACAGTTGATAACTTGTCAGTTATTTGCAAAGTCTTGAGAAAATGATTCTAAGATGGAGGAAATTCATTTATTACAATGGAGACTAGAAAACTATCTTCAAGTTTAGAAAAACTGCCTTTGATGATTTTCTGATGAATGTTCTTATTCCTTGAAATGTATTCTAATACATCACCATTGTCTGATAATATTTGTTTAAGCAATTTCATGTGCAGATCAACTCTTTGAGATGCAGCAGGAGTATCAAAAATCTTCTTTAATAGACTCCAAGAAGACCATACATCTTTGGAATTCTCAATATGAACAAACATGTGTTCAGTTACATAAGAATGTATCAAAGCAAGTGCTTTTTCATCTTTCAAATTCCATTTTGCTAAAGAAGTAGCATCGGTGGACTTAGTTGGAGCAGTATCACCATCATAGATATCATGCTATAATTCATTATAGATAAAAGTGTTCTACATATGCCGACTGCAAGATTTGTAATTCTTGGGTCCATCTAACTTATCTGATTTTGTGAATAGATTGATTAATTTAGACATGATGTTTGTTGCAAGTGAATAATCTACAAAACTCCAAAAGAGAGACACAAGGCGCCATAAAGAAAGAGTACACAATCCAAGGAAAAAGATTACTTTTAAGGGCTTGGCCTTGACCCTTTAAAAGTCTCGTTGGAAATGGAGTTTGAGAGAGTATTTTACTTAACTCTTCTCAACTTCTGAGCGTTCAAGACTACAATCAAATATTTCAAAGTTTGACCCTTTTACAAGATAAATAGCCTTATACAAATAATAAAATGTCCCCCCCTTGAACTAAAGTCATCAATGACTTAAAATATTACAACTCGAATATCTAAAAATAAAAAATAAAAAATAAAAACAAAGCTCTTTAATATGTACTTCAATCCAATCCTCAATACGGTCCTCAATCTGGACCTCAATCCGGTCCTCAAAACGGTCCACACTCCGGACCTCAATCCGGTCCTCAATATGAACAAATAATTTTATGCAATGATTTTAGATAATTTATTATCAGCTAAACAATTGTTCACCAAAATCGTGCAGAAGGGGCTTCAAAAGAGAACATGCAACAATATTTTGATATGAAGAAAAGATCTGAGTGTCTTAAATCTCACTAGTCTGTTTCATGATGGGATGGATATGCATTCGAACCCAATGAATTTTTACATCTTAGATTCAAAAATCAGATTCAGAGGAGCACTGAAATTTATGATCCAGATGTGATCTAGATAACACACAAATTCAAGCTCGCCCTCTCTCAACTCCTCCAGCCACTAAATCGCAAGGTTTCTTCTGCTTCTAAAGGATGAGGTACCATATCCGATTTCACATAAATTCACAAGTGGATCTTGTTTGTTTCATTCATTCCATATCAAAGTCGATCGTTGGGCAGGTGCAACACTTACTAACTGAACGCTGGAATTTCTAAATTCGGGTTCTGATTATGGGTACAGAGAAAAAATGCCTCAGATCTGAAAAAGAGAATATTGCCTCATATCTGCATTTTAGTTCTAGTAATGCAGTAGCAAAAGCAAATGGGTTAGTTCTATTGTGTGATATCTCCAGAGGAATTTATTTTCCAGTGGATCTAGATCCGATCCAGACAAATTCAAATCTGCCTTTTCACCGATCCAATCCAGACAAATTCAAATTTGCCTTTTCACCGATCCGATGCCATAGATTCAATCTGATGACTTTATGTTAAAATCATGTGTGATTCACGATTCGGTCCTTGATACAGTCCTTGAAACGGACCTTGATATAGTCCTTGATACAAACCTTGATACGAACTTTGATACAGTCCTCAATATAGACTAGATTTGAAAACTTATAAAAATAAAGAATCTACAGCTCTAAATTTAAATTGTCAAATTTATAAAATGATCTGAAGCAATTGTTTACAAATGATCCCTTTTAATAAAATAACAAAGGATCTATGAGATATGAATAAAAAAATGCAAATGTACACTTTTATCTTCCTAGATCTCTTAGATTTACAGGAAACAAAGTTGCAATTAATCAAATCTACAAACTTGAAATTTGCAGATCTACAAGTTTACCACTCAAAAAGATGAATCCATTAGTGAAAAAATTGATTTGTTGCAATCACAATAACATTTTTCCTTATTTTAAAAACAACAACAGATTACCTTAGCATCTTTGCCCTTGAGTTTAAAGAGAGTTTGAAGAGATCTGTGTTGATGTCAAGAATTCTTCCTTGCTTCCTCGATCCATCAACAATTCTCTTCATCACAATTTTTGCCATGGCTCTAATACCATTTTGACAAAGTGTCCTCAGACAAGTAATTTTATTAATAAGTAAAAAGTGATTACAATATGAAGTGAGAATTCATAATCTACTCCTTAACCTCACTTGAAGAAAGAGCTAGTTTATATAGCTTAACTCTAAACTAATATCTAGGAGAACAACCAATCACATAATCGCATGAGTATGATAGGTGTCCTTTACATAGAAGCTAGGTGTCCTTATCCTAACAAACTAGAATAAATTTATTTCTAAAAACATTTAGACTATAGAACTTTAGGATTATGAGTCTAACATTAGTCCAATGTCTGAAAAAGGCCATTGATCTCAAGGTGAAGTACCTTAAAGTGTTCGATGATTCAAAAATAATCATTCGGAAAGTAAGAAATACCATTCATTGCTTGTCACCGCATATGAAAGCATATCAACAAGAGGTATGTAATCTTCTCTACAATTTCGACACATTCAACAACACTTCTATACCTCGTAGTCAAAATATTGATGCAGATATATTTGCCAACACAACATCTAGTTTTACATTTCATGATGATGGTTTTTCCATTGAAATGATTTTCAGGCCCTCAATACCAGATAACATCATGAACTGGTGATTATTCAAAAGTGATATTCAGATTATCAACTTTCTTACTAGTTCGGATATTTTCCAAGAAGAAGTGATTAATGATGAGGTCCATCAACAGGACCTGCAAACTTATCGGGATGAGCCAAACAAAGTAAAAGCAAACTGTGTCCCAAAGAATGTTTTAACTCTTTAGAAACTATTTGATCTGCAATCTAAGTTTAGGAGGCCTGCTAATATGAATACAAACAGTACAACCTGATTCATTTTTTGGTCAATATAGGGACCTATGAACATCCCAAGTACGTCAACTCGGGCACATGTTGTTAAGAGGCGGAAAAACACACATTCACAAAGTTGTTCAAAAGGTATTGAGATGTATTTGCTTGGACTTATGATGATCTAAAGAATTATGACACACGGATAATCCAACATGTTATCCCTATTAAAGAGGGTGTCAATCCATTCCATCAAAATATCCAAAAGGTACATTTGACTCTCGAACCTCTTATCCAGAAGGAACTGAAGAAAATATTACATGCTCGAATCATTTTCAAAGTGTGTCTCTCAACTTGGGTATCTAACATAGTGCTCGTTAGGAAGAAGTCGAGATAAATTAGAATATGTATATATTTTTGGAACCTAAATTGATCTTCTGACAAAGATAACTACCATGTTCCCCCCATGGAACAAACATTCCAACTCGTCTCTAGCTCTGATTTTTTTCTTTATTGGACATGTTTTCAAGATAAAACCAGGTTCTTGTGGTAGAACCTGACTGATTGAAAACCACATTCAGGACTAAGTGGGGGATGTATGCATACAGAATAATTCCCTTTGGTTTAATGAATGCAGGCACTAAATTTCAAATGGAAATGGATATCGCTTTCAAAGGGTTAATCGGTCAAATCATGGTGGTATATCTCGATGATGTCATTGTTTATTCAAATAAAAGGGAAGATCACCCAAGACATCTAAAACAAATATTTTAATGATGTAGAAAGTATAGGATCTCATTGAATCCCAAAAAGACTATTTTTCGTTGTTTCGGAAGGAATACTACTGGGGAATCTAATTTACAAATATGGAATTTCGGTGGACCCAAAGAGAACAAAATCCATTCTACAAATCCCTCCACCACCTAGTAAGAAGTCAATGCAATCCTTTTTAAGCAAAATCAACTTGGTGAGAAGATTCGTTCTAGACTTTGTCAAAATTGCTAAACCACTTCAACAAATTATTAAGAAAGATGTTCAGTTCAGATGGACATCAGTGGATAAGGAAGCGTTTGAGAATATCAAAGTTGTTATATTTGTTTCCCCATCTCTAGGAAGTCTGGATTTCACCAAGGATTTTTTACTGTACACCTTTGTGTTTGATCATTCCCTTGCAGAAGTGATCACAAAGAAATATGAGCAAGGATATGAATACCCCATCACATTTATGAGCATGGGACTACAAGGTGTTGAGATGAACTATCCACCAGTGGATAAGAAATATTGCATTGTCCATAAATCAATCAAACATTTCAGATCTTACATTTTGAAGAATCACACAAAAGTTATCGTCCCTCATCCAGAGGTTAGATCTCTTTTCATCCAATGAGAGTTGGGGAGAGACAAGGTAATTGGATGACAGACTTACAATAATATGACCTGGATTATAAAGTAGCCAACATCGTTAAAGGTCAGGGTCTTTGTAAACTAGAAACACAAGATATCGATGATGAAGATAAAGAAGAGGATGGATGGCAAGAGGAACCAACAATGTATACATAAAATGATCCTTACATCCTAGTGGTTGAAGGATCATATTATAATGATCTCAAGTATTACCTTCAACACGACACAATTCCATGTCATCTCAACCCAAAATAGAAAAGATCACTCAGACTAAAGTTTCTACAATATCATGTGGTACATGGTGTTTTGTTTCGAAAGAACTATGATGGAGTACTACTTTGGTGCCTCAAAAATAAAAATGTTGATAAAGTCCTCGAGGATATGCATGATGGACCAGCAGGAGGCCATTTCTCAGGAGACACAACAACTCACATGATATTGAGACTTGGATACTACTGGCCTACACTCTTCAAATATTCCCATACATTTTCATAAAGTTGTGAAGCATGCCAGAAAGTCGCAGGAAGGGAGTATAAAGTTGTTGTCACACTCCAACTTATTGATGTTGAGGAGCCTTTCAAACAATGGAGGTTCGACATCATTGGTGAGATTAATCCCCATTCCTCCAAGCAACACAGTTATATCCTACCTGCTTTTTATTATTTTATGTGATGGATTGAAGCAATACCTCTCATCAAGGTGAATGAAGGAGTAGTGATTAATTTCCTTGAACATTACTTTTCACAAGGTTTAGGGTACCTAACTCTATTGTATTTGATAATGCAACTTATTTTTCATCATTAAAGTTATTTGATTTTTCTTTAGAAAAGGGAATTAATTTTAAGTACTCATCCAACTACTATCCTCAAAGTAATGGTTTGGTTGAATCCACAAATAAGAACCTAATTTGTATCCTCAAACGAACCGTAGTTGATCCAGAGAAATTGGCACAATGCTCTACAAAATGATCTTTGGGATGATAGCATCACTCCTAAGGCCTGTATAGGAAATTATCTATATTTCTTTGTCTATGGGAAAGAATATATTTTACCATCGAACATCTACCTTCCTTCCCTACAACTCACCCAAAAGTCTCGAGGGAGAGAATATCCCATCATCCAATGACGTATCAATACCTTGTTAAACCTAGAAGAAAATCATTCCAAGGCTAAAATAAATTTGAAACTCATCAACAGATTGTTAAACATTGGTTTTATAAGAAATACGTTGGTGGGAAAGAGTTCCAACTTGGGGATTTATTCCTCAAATGGGATAACCCACATGAAGATAAAGGAAAGCATTTGAAATTCCAAAAATTATGGCTTGGGACCTATGTTATCAAAGAGAATATTGTCCAAGGTACTTATCGGTTAAAAAATCTCCAAGGAGAAACTGACCTCCTCCCTATTAATGGCCATATTCTCGAGGACTACATTAGCTAGCCTTCGTGGAAACCCCTCCCTTGTATATAAATAAAAGTTTGATTCTTCACTTTTTATTTCCTGCTCAACTTCTACTTTATTTTATGTTTGTTTTTTAGTGTTTTCTAGTTTGTTTCACATTCATTTTTTGTTTTTATTCTTAAAACTGCAACCTCGGGTTTCTCAAATCTATGATAGCTTAGTCCTAGTTATGCTTCAAAATCGTAGCACATTTGGTGCCAATATACTAATAACTTTGTGACCTGGCTTCCAGACACATTCCATCTTAATCATGTAGATTTGTTATGTATCACCTCAAGTCAGATCTAGTAGAGGAATATAGCTCATCAGTATACGAGCATCATACATCTAATATGAAAAAACAAGGAACTAAGGACCCTACCTAAGAACAGATCCATATATTGTTTGAACTAAAAGGAAATGGTTTGGGAAGGGACATATGTAGTATTCCAAATACCATTACTCAGGGAGTTCTCTCATCTATAATCGAGTTAGAAGATATCAATATCATAGGTGTCATACCTAGTGCCTTTAAAGGAAAACTGGAACCCCCCCCATCCACCTCTCTCGAAGCTTAAGAGAAAAAATATTTAAAAGGTAAAGGCTTGGGGAAAGAAATTCCAGATCACATAGTACATGCAAGTATCTCAATCAATGTTATGGATGCTCACTGGCAGTGAAGCAAGGCTTGTGACACCAGGGTTACTTTGTCGGGGTTTCTCTGGTGGAGAAACACCAAAGAAATGCATCATAAATTGCATTTTCAACATTCTTGATGTTTTGTTCCCTGTAATACTCTTTATTCCTCCCCCTAGGTCATTTATTATATGATTAAGAAATTAGTAAAAGATAATATGGTCTGATGCATGGTCCTAATATCCCCTTTGTTTCAACAAAAAAAATTCTCGTCGGAACCTGACCTATGGGACCTATTCTTTCTCCCTTTGAATGTGCATGATAATTCATTTTCCCCTTGAAATAGGTGTGTGGATACCATTTTACAAATATTCAAGGCTTTTCCTAGTGTGTCACCATTTGTTGTGCTAGGCACTACAACCCTCCATTTTCTTATAATCTATTTGTATGACCCTTTCAAGAAAATGAGGCCCCTTGTACTTTTTAAGCTTTGAAAAGCTCGTCCAACTGTCTCTTCATGTACCTCTAAAACTTGTTCATCAATATTCTTTTTCCAACCAAGTCGTTGTTCTCAATTTTGAATACTTATGAAATTTCAAGCTAAGTTTTTATTGTTTTGGGGAAAGTTAATTGAAACTCCCCTGATGTTCATCGGGGGAGTTAAAATCAACTCCTTTGATGAATATCATAGGAGTTTCATCCAAGTCCACTGATAGAAAATAACCCCCACTGCAATCACAAAATATTTCATCACAAAAGTTAATGACAACTCCTCTGATGCATCGGAGGAGTTAGCACTAAGTCCTCTGACACATTGGAGGAGTTATTATCATCCTCTCCGAACGAGCAACAATGTAGTTAATGGAAAGTATTCTGATGTACATCAAAGGAATTCCCATGAAGTCCTCCGATGTACATCAATAGACTTGCCATCAACTTCGTTGATTTAAAAAATATCTTCACCAATCGCATTTAATGCCCAGACTCACGTAATTTCCTATATATAGGTACTCAAACTCCTTGATTAGTAGTGTCACATGGATTTATGAAAGAAGAAGAATGTGCTTTGATTAAGAAAGCACCGAGCTCAAAGTCCATCGCCCTGAAATAACCCACTCGACACGTATCACTAAACCGCCAGGTAAGCCCTCGACATTCCTTTGACATTCCTTCTAGGGTTAGGTTTTCCTTCTAGGGTTAGGGATATTTATGTTATCATTTGTTTATTCATTGTTGCACTAGAAACCATCGGCGCTCCATGACCACTACGATAACCTTCTTAACCTCTACCCTTACATAACCCTATTTCCTTGTCAAACCATCAAGGTTACAGCAGATCATTCCCAGTCGATCCTAGAGACTATGTCTTGTCGCATCCCAGGGATGCTGAGAAATACCATCGATAGTTTGATTGGTAGCCATGTGTCATCGTATGATTAGTTAGCAATAAAAAGGAGAGGACTTAGGAAATAAATGAAGTATGATAGTGGGAGGATGAGAGGAGTAATGGCGAGTTGTTGGGAGGAGA
Organism: Picea engelmannii; assembly: GCA_009831015.1. Classification (NCBI taxonomy): domain Eukaryota; kingdom Viridiplantae; phylum Streptophyta; class Pinopsida; order Pinales; family Pinaceae; genus Picea; species Picea engelmannii. The sequence goes on from ML785885.1 coordinate 182,406, forward strand.
GAGAAGTGGATCAGCGGGTCGTAGGGGTAAGGGGTGTGTGAAGGGATAAAGGGGTGTGAACCGACAGTGTTTGTGAACCTGCGGTGGTGAAGGAAGAAGGGAGTGGAGTGGAGTGAGGGGGATGGGAAAAAATCTAAGTGTTGGACATGGATCGGGTTTAGGGTTAAGTCAGGTAAGTAGGAGATGAGCGAAAAGGGGGTTGATCCAAACCCACAATGAATGAAAATAAGGGTAAGTATAAGAGTGTAGGAGATGTAATGTAAAATATAAGAACAAGACTAAGTGTAAAATGTATAAAATAAGAATAATAACAAGTGAAAAATGTAGAAAATAAGACTAAGTGTTAAAGGGAGATAAGAGGAAGAGAGGTGTGTTGGAAAATATGTAACAGACAGCGAATGGCATGAGTACAGGAAGAATGTACAGAGGATTGTTAGCATATTTACAGGCAGCATATACTTGTCATTGATGGCAAGTACAGTAGTGGTGATGGCTTGAGTACAACAACGATGATCAGTGGAGCAATGATAATCGGGGAAGAGCATCAACAACAGCGATGATCAGTGGAGCAGTGATAATCGGGGAAGAGAATCAACTGTGTTCGTTGGATCTCTTTATCAATTCCCGATGGCTGTCAGATCTGAATGAAGACAAGAAGAGCACACTGAAAAGGAGGACAGATCTCAGACGTTAGATCCAAGTATAGGACCCGACCATCATTGGATCAAGAAGAACCTGCACGTTCTTTAAAGTGCAAGGAGAAGTGAGCGTAATCGCAATAGGAAAAATCATGACTTCATCTGAGCCGTCAGATCAAGATTGATTCTAGACCATTGATCTGACTCCCTGTCAGAGTTTTGAGGATCGCGTGATGGAAATTTCAAAGAAACAATGCAACAGGAATCTCGATTTCTCGATATGGAAAATCCTAGCGTAATCTAAGCCGTCAAATCAAGATCACATATGAACTGTTGATTCGACTCCCTGCCAGAGTTTCAAGGATCGCGTGATGGAAATGTCAAAGAAACAATGCAACAGGAATCTCGATTTCTCGATATGAAAAATCCCGACGTAATCTGAGCCATCAAATAAAGATCACATCTGAACCATCGATCCGACTCACGTCACCAAACCACGTCAGCTAGGAACACGTGGCACAACCAGGTAATGACAAGTATCAGACTGATTCAACATGCCAAGCACATGTAAGTCATGAATCAGGGTGACACATGGCAGTTATTTAACACATGTGATGTCAGCAGACATACTCCTTGACGGAGTTTCGGGAATCAAGAGTTGGAGATGTCAAAGTTTTTTAACATCAGGAATCCCGATTTCGCGATATGTTAAATCACGATTTAATTGCAGTCGTTGAATAGAGATGTGATCTGGACCGTTGATCCGACTTCTTTATGGAGTGTCGAGGATCAATAATTTGAAGTGAGAAAAACACTGAATGTCGAGAGTGTCGAAATCGGGATGAGTGAAATCCTGACTTAATCTGAACCGTCAGATCTAAATATGATCTGGATCGTTGATCCGATTGCTTTACAGAATTTTGTGGATTGGGATTTGTAAGTGACAAGAACATTGAACATAAGGAATGCCAAAATCCGATTTAAAGGAAAGATTAATAAAGTTCATCCAACGGTGCGGATAAACTTGAATGTGATCGGAGGGTTATTGTTCCCTCTCACAGTTAACTCCTCAGTTATGAATCTGTTAAAATAAACGGACTCATGATTGAGAATCTGTTAGCATTTCAGTTGCTAGGACAGTTTTCCTTGTTTTGCCTAAGGAAATGCGAAGTGGAACCGTCGGGGAGGTGTGTATAAAAGAAAATGAGACAGAATGTGAATGGTTGGTTGTTCTGGATGAAAAAGAATGAAACTGTAAGAAAGGGAAAAGGAGAGGATGCGTTGTATGAAATTGAGGATATGTGCAGAGTGAAATAAAAAGGCAGAGGAGAATAACAAAAAAAGGTGAAGCAGAGCAGAATGACAGAAAAATTTGATGCAGAGCAGACTTGTTGAACAGACAGAGGAAGAGGAGAATTGCAGAACAATTTGTAGAAGATCAGACTTACAGAACAGAGAAAGAGTGGTAAGAATTGATTTATCTATGTAGTTGTATGTGTATTCATTCCTTAATATAGGGAGGTTGGGAGGTGCTCGGGAGGACTATTGTCCTCAGAGGTTCAAGTGGGAGCTTGAACACAGGAAGTTGTAGCTTCCATCTGGTTGTAGCCAGAGAAACCAGGGTGGCAGGGTGGTGCTAGAGAGATCAAGTGTTCTCTGTTATACAGGTTGGAGCCTGTGTAACTGGAAGTTGGTGCTTCCATCCAGTTGGTGCTGGAACATATAGGGAGTTGGTGCTTCCCTCTAGTGGGTGCTAGAGAAACCAGGGAGTTGGTGCTTCCTTCTAGTGGGTGCTAGAGAAACCAGAGAGTTGGTGCTCTCAAACAAGTTGCAGCTTGTAAAACAGAGGTAGTAGCCTCACATTGAGTTGGTGCTCAATTAAATATGATGTACAGAACTTAGAAGACTTCCTATCATTTCGAAGAAGAAGATGTTTTCTCCCTTTATGGGTTTCCTCGTGAAAATATGTCTTTGTGTATACTTTATGTGTGACTGATGCTCTTTGATTTTACTTTCCATATGTTGTATATTGTTGATGATCACTTGAAGAAAAATTAATAATGTTTTAATAGACTTAAAATTGTTTAAGCATAGTAACAACTGATTCAC
>ML785885.1:192009-205606 GCA_009831015.1 Picea engelmannii
AGAATGACAGAAAAAGTTGATGCAAAGCAGACCTGTTGAACAGACAGAGGAAGAGGAGAATTGCAAAACAATTTGTAGAAGATCGGACTTACAGAATCGAGAAAGAGTGGTAAGAATTGATTTATCTGTGTAGTTGTCTATGTATTCATTCCTTAATATAGGGAGGTTGGGAGGTTCTCGGGAGGATTGTTGTCCTCAGAGGTTCAAGTGGGAGCTTGAACACAGGAAGTTGTAGCTTCCATCTGGTTGCAGCCAGAGAAACCAGGGTGGCAGGGTGGTGCTAGGGAGAACATGTGTTCTCTATTATATAGGTTGGAGCCTTTGTAACTGGAAGTTGGTGCTTCCATCCAGTTGGTACTAGAACATATAGGGAGTTGGTGCTTCCCTCTAGTGGGTGCTAGAGAAACCAGGGAGTTGGTGCTTCCTTCTAGTGGGTGCTAGAGAAACCAGAGAGTTGGTGCTCTCAAACAAGTTGCAGCTTGTAAAACAGAGGTAGTAGCCTCACATTGAGTTGGTGCTCAATTAAAGATGGTGTACAGAACTTAGAAGACTGCCTATCATTTCGAAGAAGAAGAGGTTTTCTCCCTTTATGGGTTTCCTCGTGAAAATTTGTCTCTGTGTATACTTTATGTGTGATTGATGCTCTTTGATTTTACTATCCATATGTTGTATATTGTTGATGATCACTTGAAGAAAAATTAATAATGTTTTAATAGACTTAAAATTGTTTAAGCATAGTAACAACTGATTCACCCCCCCTCTCAGTTGTTTTAGTAATTTCAGCAAGGTGAGGGAGTCTGAAAAGATTTCCCAATGTGGAAGAGTGGTAAGAGTGGAATGGTAGAGAGTGTAGGGAAGTATATGAGAAATTTTCTAAGTATTGAAGAGTGGTAGAGTAGAGGAAGAGTGTAGAGGGGAAATGAGTATAGAAATAAAACTAAGTATGGAAGCGTAATATGGAGAGAGGGAAATGAGAGCTTGACATGGTTCCAAGAAATTAGACATGTTTCCAAGAATTCCAAGAACATAAGTGTGGTTCCAAGAAAAATTAGCTTTGTTTCACATGGAAAAAGCACTCATTGGGCGATTAGACAAAAACATGAATATTGTGAGCATACAGACTCAGATTTTGAATACGCGAAATGTGTGATGGAGCTAATATTGAATGATACACCGTGAGCTCATGATCATTCAAAATTTATTTCTTCTTAAAAGAAATATTTTTCCAAGAGCGGGAAACCTAGCTGATCAATTTTTTTGATCAACAATTGGCTCCAACTGTGGGGCAGTGACCCCCTATGGGTTGTTGAGAACACCAAAATCTGAAAACCATCTACCTTCTCCATTAGGATATGGATTCATCTTCAAAATGGATTCTTGTAATTTCTCCTCCATAGATTTATCATCAAATATCACCTCCACTTAGTAAGTGTTTTCTTATGCAACACTTTGACTGAAGAAACAAACTATGTACAAACAAGATCTACCTACCCTATTATCACATGCTCATTTGTATTAACTTTTCCAAAGCCTCTTGTACTTGTGTTATCTTTCCACTCATATTTTAAAATGTTTTCACCAGCTCCGTCAAGTTCCCATCACCTAAAGCCTTCATTGACTAATCATCCAAAATAGTCATGTCCTCCGTGAGTCAAAATTGGAAAATATCCCAAACCTATATCTAGCCTTAATGCTTATATAAATTCCTTGGTCCCGTCACTTCATTCACTTTTACCCTTATTATCATATTCCCATTGAAAATTTAATATATTCCTTTATTTTTATTAAGCTTAAGCTCCCTTATCTTATCCACAAAGTCATGTGATGAGCCTCATATGTCTAGAGTCCTTAGAAAAATGGAAAAGGTTTATAATTATTAATATAATATTTTTATATTAAAATATTATATTAATATTTAATCCAAAAATAATTCATAATCCCAAGTCAAGTCATGGGCACGAATCTCAATCAATATTAAATTAAAGTGGAAAAGTCAAAAGGGTGAATGGACAACGGCCAATATTCATTGCGGAGGTTGAAAGTGATCGGGGGTTAATGTCATAAAATAGTTCCACAATCCAAACCACTATTTTGATGTTGGGGTACGTGTCATCTCCTGGTGGATTACGAAGGTCAGAGTGGTGTGGATTAAAACCACTCTTTGCAAACTCTTGAAATACCATTTACTATATTGGTTTGGTTTTATAAATTTGTGGCGTGAATGTTTATGAGGATAAATTTTCCAGAAGTACATTTCAATATTAACCATTGAGTTTCCAATGCTACAAAGAATTTTTTCCTCAGGGTGGAAAAAGTTCCCAGAGGTAAAAATAAATTTTACACAGAAGAAAAATAAATGTCTTATGCTATGGATATAAGAAGGAAAGGAATTATAAAGAAGAAAATGTGCGTGAACAGAAAGTCTGGATAATTTCTTATCCAATGTTTTTAGAGAAGTAAAAAGGGGAGGATTAAATATGTTTTAATAATTTACCAAACATGGTTGAAGACATGGTTTTCAAAACCATGGGAAGCAAAGCAATAAATGGTTTTATGGAAAATATGTATAAATTTGACATGGTTTTTCAAAACCACGGGCATGTTTCAAAATATGGAAGTTTAATTTTACACGATAAAGAAAATATTTGGTGCTATAGTGGGAAAACCCCCCTACGGACTACACTAGGGTTATAAAGTGCAGGCAGAGCTAACCATCTAAAGTCTCCTACTTTTAACCACTATCCCGACAACACCCCACATTCATATATAAAGTACAAAGTATAGGGATCTAGTAGTCTTACCTTGAACTCTGTGTCTGGTGTCGATCCCAATGCATTCAGTCGCTTCTCAACTGCAAATCTCCTCCCAAGGCTGACCTACATTCACCAAAAGACAAACAAGAAACTGTGAACAAACATTATATATATGGATTAAAGGGTTAGATGTCATAACAAAATGTAAATCATACATAGAGATAAAACACATCATATGGAAGGACGGCAAAAGTACTTCTTTATATTAATCTCATAATGTCACTTACAAAAGGAGATCGACGACTCCTCCTCGAACCCAGTCCTAGGCTCCTCTTCACCAAGCTCCAACTTCTTCCATGTATCCTTCTTCTCTCGCACTTCTCTCTAGAGAATAGGCATAGGTTTATGGATGAGGAAAAAGGGCAAGAATAGGGAATTATGGCTCAAACTCACAATGTGGCTGCAAATTCTTGGGGCAAGGGGGGATTAGGAAATGGGCAGAGTTCCACTGCTTTCATGCTTCTCCTTAGAATGGGACCCCAACACCTTCTTTTATATGCCAAAAAGATAGTTATTTGGTTGGGTGGCGGGCTATGGGCAGTCAATTCGTTAGGAAACTACCCAAAAGCTTGTATTCCCTTGCAACTTTTGTGGGTATACGCGGGTTGTAATGATGCAGCTAGCATATGTACGTGGGTAATAATGGTGCATCTAGTGTACATACGTGGGCAATAGTGGTGCGGGGCACGTACATCTTCAAAAATTTGGTTTTTAAGAAGACCTATTCAGTATTGGCTTGGCAAAAATAGTAAGTAAGATGGCCTGCTGCTAGGTATGCATGTTTGGTGCAAATTAGGGTTATAACATTTAGGAATTATTTTATCAAAATATTGTATTCCCAAATATTTGAAAATTGATATTTTTAAGGAGGATAAGGATAAATTAGATTTGAAAAGGTACAAGTGGCATTTCAAAGAGCATGTGGAAGTCAATGATTTATTTCAGGCACAAAATCAACCAGTCCCAGATTTAAAGGCAGCAGTTGAGGAGCAAATCAAAATTTCAGACAGATTTGAAGTTAAATGGCAATGGATGGTAGAGCTTATCCAAGAAAGAGATCAATTTTATTCAAATTAATTCTTGTCATTTCGAATCTCGATTGAGCATTTTCAGGAGTATATTAGAAGTTAAAGGAATAAGAACATATGTGGTAGTAAAACTCCAACTTTCAAGGAACTAATTCTAGATTTGATTCCAACAACTTCCAGCAGTCTTCAGCATTCGAGATCCACTACAACCAAATTTATTTTTAGTTTATTTTTACATGATTTTATTTCCAGCAAAATAGGAACAGTTGCATAATTGTTTTTATTATTTAAACTATCAGATTGTATGTAAAAGGGGTTGGACTTTCAACCAAAGAGGCTATTGGACTCTGTATCAATTTATCAGAACATCCTTATGAATTAATACAGAAGTATTGTTCTTTTGGAGGCAAACGGTGTTTTTCTCAATGTGTTTTTCCTTTTAATTCTTGTCTCCATTATTGTTTGTTCTTTCTAATATTTATCTAAGAGTAAATGTTTGTAATTCATCTACATTTGGTGCTTCATTCATATAGTAAATAATTGTTCAAGTGTTAAGGATTTCATGTTCAGAATTCATCTATATTCAGTGATCTATCCATGGCGATCTATCTCCTTTCTATTTTTCTTCTAAAGTTACATTAAGAACTCATTAGGTGCTCTTAGTGTAATGGGTTGCCCTTTCCTCTTTTTTGTTGCCATCCAAATAGTTATGATTTGTTAAAGAACAATACTTACTTTTCCTTTTCTTTCTAAGAGTACACTACCAACTATTGACTCAATATTTTTAAGTTCATGCTTTGACCCCATTGCCCAATGGTTCCCTTCTCTTGTTTTTCCTACCAACCCTTTTAAAACAAAAACAAAACATCTCCTATTGCATAATCTGACCTCTGTGTTCTCATTGCTAAATATGTTTTGAGTATTTTCAGTGTTTATCTATTTGAGAGAGATCTCTCTAGTTGTATAGGTCAGAATACAACCTAAAGTTGGTTTGAGGTTACCTTGGGGTTTATTTTATATAGCCCAAATAAATTACCAAGTGCTAACATACCCTATCCTACTTATAGGAAAGGGACACTTTTAGGTGTAGGTAGATTTACAATGGATCCATTCAAGCATCCATCTGATTTGTGGAATGAACTCTAGAACTAGGGAACATATCAAGGCTAGTACCAAAGAGTCATGGGCATATCCAAAGTGTGTTGAGGAAAAATTGAGCCAGATGTAACCAAAATCTAATTGAATTCCTTGGATAACATTTCTTTGGAACCATGATTCAATGAAATCAATTCTTGTTTTCTCAATAATGTTATTGTCTTTGGTTGGATAAGAAGTTTCCAATTCAAAAATACTTTCATCTTTATCCTTATTTCCAACAACATTCAAAATTCTTGATTAATTGGTAATGTCCTGAATGCACCCTTCCTTCATGCAATGACAATATTTCCCATCATTGTTCTCAAGATTAATGTCTACCACCAATTCTTCTTTTTGCCAATGTTATTGTCACTTTTCATCATCTGTTGCAACATTTTCCACATGAGTATGTTGGTTAAAACCTTCTTTTGCATTTGGTGGAGGCTCCTCAATTTTATTTTCAAACTTGTTGCTTGAAAGATCCTCATGTGGAGTATATAAGAGGCTAAAATATTGCTCTTGCAAATTTGAGTTCTTATTTTCATTTTTAGTAGTATGACTTGATTCAAAAAATCTTCCAATCTTTGATTAGACTTTTCTTCCAAATCATTCACTTCATTTTCTTATGTCCATATGAGAGAGGGTGGGTAGGAAGCAACATTGAAAGAATCATCAAAAACATATGAATACACTCTTGGGATGAACTTTTGAGCAATTGAAGTGTCCAACACATCCCAACTAGTATTGGTCCCAGAAAGCAATGAATTGTACCATTCAAGACCACCCCATGTAGAGTTTGTAAAAATAACCGACATGTAACATTGTCTTCAGTGATATTGAAAGCATCACATGTAATTTTGAATCTAAAAAAGTGTTTCTTTGCATCCTCTGAAGTATTTCCAAAGAATCTGGAAAATATTTCAATAGGAATATCTGGCATCTGAAAATCTACATCTGGTAGATTCAAAAGTCTTCTATGCAGTTTGCCTCCTTCTTTGGATAAATCTTCCTTTTGTTGAGTCTTATAAATCCATTGGTGGGATTGGTGAATAAGGTAAAGTAACATCATGACATGAAAGAAACTCCTTATAGGAGTCATAATATATCTCTTTTTGAGATTCTTGAATCCTTCCAATGGAGTTGGTAGTGAATTTGAGAGTTATTTCAATGGAATCGCTAGGGAGTTCATCCTCTTGAATCTTTGATTGTTCTTGGATCTTTTTGAGGTCCTTCAAATATCTTTGAATAATATTTTTATAAACCCTATGAATCTAGAACAAGTATCATTCTCCTTGAATATTCTTTTCGAAACTTTGAACCATGGAGACTATGGTTCCTCAATCAGATCTAAAACAAATCCTCAGATGTCTTGAAAATAAATTGTCCCCAGTATGGTCGCCAAAAATGTTGATGTTTAAACATGTTAAGGTCCAAACAACAACCGCACTAGGATATAAATCCCCATGTGTTTTTATAGAGGTGGTACCCCTCTTTGGATGAAATATAATCTTGATACACTTGGATTGGGGAGAATGATAGACAGTAAACTCTGAATCTTTATTGCTTTGATTTGTATATGGAATGGTTCTTGATAACCAAATTTGATCTTTATGTGCAATAAGTATTTTATTAACAATAAAAAAAAAAATTGAATAAAGGATTCAATATCATAATATATATATGTTCAACACCATCTATATATCCCTCTAAATCATTTGCAATTAAAGGATACATCCATATCTTCTCACAAGAAAAAGGATGAATTAGTTTTGATCATTTTAGAGGATTTTAATGAGTTCTGCATTCAAAACTAAAAATAATTTGATAGGAAAACTCCAAAAATGTCACACTCAGAAATCCCAAGATCTGAGAAATCATTGAAGCTATGCCCCAAAATAGTTCTCTGTGGAGTTTATTAAATGAAAGATATATTTCATTACAAAACATTCAGTGAACCAATTGACTAGTGGTCATAAACAAAGTTTGTCAAATACAAGAATTAAATATCCATGAATCAAATAGACAATCGTGGCTTACATTTTGCAGTCACAAATATGGCTATAAATACTCCATGATCTTATAGAGAAAAATTCTTGGAACAATACAAGGAGGACAATCAAAACTCAACCTTATGCTCGGTTCAAAACTTCAACCATAAAGCCTTGAGAAAAATAGTGTAGAATAAGAAGAAGAATAGAGAAGATGGAGATCTCTACTTACTGATCATAATCTTGGTTGCATTTTGATTGTTGGACTCTTCTATTCTTATCTTTTGATTGTCTGCTTCCAACCCTTTCTTTGATGATGATTCCTTCTTTTAAAATCCACTTTCAATGTTTTCTTGAAGTAGTTAGGGTTTTTGTCTTTTTAGGAACTTCCATATGATTTTCTTCTTAAAATAACCACTTTAATTAATGCCTCATTGAAGTTTCAATAACGAGTTTGCATCATTGACATTCGTTCCTTGGAGTGGGGTCCATTTTGTATTTAATAAACTTTTATTTTGAAATTTTGTTTAATTGACTGCCTTTTTTTTAAGTGGATTGTGTTTTAATTTTATGAGAAATATATTTGACCTTTCATCCATAGAAACCATTATTGATGCAATATTAATCATCCCATATTTCCAACAAGTCCTCCTAAGTGCAATTTGGACTTCTGGATCTCAAGATATAAGCTTGTGAAGTTGAAGTTCCAAGCAGATTTATCAACAAACCATGAAAACATATATGATTGTTATTTTAATTTCTAGGATTTATGGCCAAATTCACCTCTTGAAACCTATTCCATCATCTTCCTCGTCGAATTTAATTTCCAACGAGGTATAGTTTTTCCAAAACCGACGCCCATATCTCAAGATATGACCTTCAGAAAATTATTGCTCAACAATCATTCATCCAATTCTGTGGGTCAATCCTAGCCTTCCATTTAAATTCTCCTTTTATTTTAAAATTACCATCCCACATTCATCATAGTATTTGAAAGTTAATTATTTATATAGTAAAACTCAACATACACTCCATGTGGAAAATATGGAAACTATGGAGACTAGGGAGGCTCAAACCTTAAGAAAATTCATGAACTAATTAAATATTTTGATAGCCCAGACAACATCCACTAAGTGCCCAGTCGATGCCTAGTAAGCATGCCTATCATCGTCCGGTCAGTCTTGATTCATATCCCATGGCATCTCCATGTGTCATACTATGATAGGTTTGCATAGGATGCCATGTGTCATGATGTCATTAGTCACCATATGTCATAGTGTGATTGGTTTCCATGTGTCGTCATCCCATTGGCTCCCATGTGTCATCATATGATTAGTTAACAATAAAAGGGAGAGGAATTAGTAAATAAATTAAGTATGGGAGTGGGAGAACAAGAGGAGTAATGAATATTTGGTGGGAGGAGTGAGAACCAAATCAGCGGGCCATGGGGTAAGGGGGGTGTGAACCTGTGGTGTTTGTGAACCCATGGTGATGAAGGAAGAGGGGGGTGTGAACCTGTGGTGTTTGTGAACCCATGGTGATGAAGGAAGAGGGGAGTGGAGTGGGATKAGGGGGATGGGAAAAAATATAAGTGTTGGATATGGATCGAGTTTGGGGGTAAGTGAGGTGAGTAGGAGATGAGGGAAAAGGGGGTTGATCTTAACCTACAATGAATGAAAATAGGGGTAAGTATAAGAGTGTAGGAGATGTAATGTAAAAGATAAGAATAAGACTAAGTGTAAAATGTAAAAGATAAGAATAAGACTAAGTGTAAAATGTAAAAAATAAGAATAATACTAAGYGAAAAATGTAGAAAATAAGACTATGAGTTAAAGGGAGATAAGAGGAAGAGATGAGAGGAAGAGACAGGACAATTAAGAGAGGTGAGGGAGTGTGAAAAATTGTCTAAGTGTGGAAGATTGGTAGAGTAGAATGGTAGAGAGTGTAGGGAAGAATATGAAAAAATTTCAGAGTATTGAAGGGGTAAGTATAAGAGTGTAGGAGATGTAATGTAAAAGATAAGAATAAGACTAAGTGTAAAATGTAGAAAATAAGAATAAGACTAAGTGAAAAATGTAGAAAATAAGACTAAGTGTTAAAGGGAGATAAGAGGAAGAGATGGGAGGATTAAGAGAGGTGAGGGAGTGTGAAAATTTTTCTAAGTTTGGAAGACTAGTATAGTAGAATGGTAGAGAGTGTAGGGAAGAATATGAAACATTTTCTTAGTATAATTGAAGAGTGGTAGCGTAAAGGAAGAATGTAGAGGGGAAATGGGTATAGAAATAAAACTAAGTGTGGAAGAGTAATATGGAAAGGGGGGAATGAGAGGTGACATGGTTCCAAGAAATTGGACATGGTTCCAAGGATTCCAAGAACATAAGTGTGGTTCCAAGAAAAATTAGCTTTGTTTCACATGAAAAAAGCACTCTTTGGGTGATTGGAAAAAACCATGGATATCTTGAGCATACAGACTCATATTTTGAATACATGAAATGTGTGATGGAGATAATACTAAAGGATACATCATGAGCTTGTTATCATTCAAATTTTATTTATTCTTAAAAAAAAAAAAATTCCAAGAACGGGAAACCTAGGTGATCAAATTTTTTGATCAACACCACTTAGAAACCTTTGGATTTTGACCTTCTCATCCTTTATGAAGTCAACACACTTCAAAAATTAAAAGAAACTATTCTCATATTTTTCCATCGTCATGCTTCCCAACTTGATTTTAAATAACTCTTTCATCTTCCTTTCATAATAATTCTTAGACAAATATTTCTCTTGAAAGTATCATTTGAACTACCTCTGTGAGATATTTTCTCATCAAGGTGCTTGGCTTGCTTAAGTTGATCCCACCACATGGCTACCTTTCCTTTCAAGTGGTAGGTTGCAATTCTAGCTTCCACCCTTGAGGGGTAATCATGTAGGTGGAAATATTCCTTCATTTCCAACATCCATGCCTCGGCCTCTTCTCCTTTCTTGTGCTCACCATTGAAAGTTGGTGGTTTGATTTTCCTAAGTTCACCTTGCAAGATGTCTCCCTCATGCCTTCTTATCTACCTCCAAATAGGATACACACTTCGGCTTCTCCTTGGCCCTGAACTTGCATGATTTCTTCCGGTGGATTTCCTTGGATAATGATGGCATTTTCTCATGCTTCTTGATTGTTTGTCATTCCCGTGATCATCCCTTTTGCTTTGGGATCTAGATGTGGTCATGTGTCTAGCACTAGCTTCTTCATCGGTGTCGAATTTCTTGTTAACTAGATTATCCAACATATTCAAACTCCGAAGTATCTCTTCATGAGTCTTCATAATCCTTTCATTATCCGCTCTATAGCTTTGCACTTCTCTATGCAAGCTTCGCATAGTTACAAGCTCTTGCCTACCTCTTCTTTCATTTGACTATGTCTCAACATTTCCCATGTTTAAATGAAAACCTATGACCTCCTCCTCATGGTTGTAAGATCCATGGGCATCTTCCATAAATTCATTCCTCATATAAGAACAAAAATTATTTTCATGTACCTCTAATTATGCAAGAAATGTGCATGTAATAATTATTGTTAGAACATGCATAACATAAAACACTTCATCAATTAGAATATAGGTCATTCTTCTCATCAATTTATGAATCATACAATGCACCAATTCAAAATTCGATTCCTTATATGCATTCCTCTCTGAAACATCTCTCCAACGGTTGTACTCATGCCTCATTTTGAGTTTTGAGCGAAAAGTTACAACATTTACAAGTTGCAATTTTCCACTCATTTACTTCTACAGAAATCTCTTTATTAATTTCTAAAAAAATTTGGGTGGATAGATGTTTGCTTCTCCTCAATACCTTTCCATCAACTATTCATTTTCTCAAATCTGAGTTCCAAGCTGAAAGTGATGGTCTAGAGAAGTTTAGATTGTTTTTCCCAATTTATCCATGTATGCTACATGTGTCTTCTTTCTCTTCCTGCATAGTTTTACATACCCAGATTCTAAATTTGGCTCCATGGATGTCTTCTATGGATCATAAGCTTTCCAGAAACTGCTCCTAATCCCCAAGCAGACTTCTGAGCAAGGATTTATGTCCTCTTGAGATAATCTAGTGTTGAAATTTTACCCTTGTTGTTTTAGCTATAACTTTTTCATACGAGCTTTGTTTTGCGCTCAAAGTATTTCATTGGAAACCTCTCTCCAAGTTATTTTATTTAAGATAAAAATACATAGTTTCCCTTGGTGCACTCTATTCTTGTGGGTTTTGATTGCATAAAAACATCGTTTAGAGCCTCAAAATCGCCCCGCAAGTTCACAACCTTAAAAATATGAGAATTTCAGAAAATTTCATATAAAATTGACTATTTATTGTTATAAAAGCCCTTTAAACCTGCATAGTCAATCTAAAATTGAGTTAAATCTGAGTCATTGATCCGCTAATAATTTCCAAACCCCATGGATCAATTTCCACAGTTGATCGGTAACTTAAAATAATTTGGATCGTTGATTTCCAACACTTTATCGGCAATCGATGATTCTCTTTGGAAAACCAATTGCTCGTGAATCTCCATGATGCTCAATCATCGGCCATCATCCATTGAAGAATTATCTTGGAAACCATTTGCAGTATATCACTAAACCAATCGACCCGACCATCGAAGTTTGGCAATATTTGTTGGCAGATCAAACTCCTTACCAATTTGGTCAACCCGACCATCGGTCATTAGCAAATTCTCTTGGCCAACTCCAACAGTTAGAAAATTTTCAACCAAATCCCAGATGAAATTACATCATTGATCTCCCATTCAAAAAAAATCTCAGTTGTTGATCTATCAAACTTCACCTAATTATGTTAATGCTCGATCATCGACCATCAGCCATTGGAGATTTCTTTTGGTCGATCAAAATGCTTCACCAAACTCGTCGATCCGACCATCGACTGTTGGTGATTTCTCTTGAAAAATTTCCAACACTTACAAATTCCGACCAGATCCCCAATGAATCTAGGCCATCAATCTATCATTCAAATTGATCTTAACTATTGATCTACTCCAACCTCTCATTATCTGAAAATGAATCGGAACCATCGGTGTGTCTCATTTTCCCAATTGACGAAAATGAATCTCAATTGTTGATCTGCTCAACCTTCTAAGCGGATAAAACCTTTAAATTTTTAAATTTATCACAATGAATCTAGGTCGTTGATCTCGATATCAAACACAATCTTGGTCGTCGATTCCTCAAACTCTGCCTAGCGCTACAACGGCGATTGAAACACGAAATTCAACCTTTCAGTTCAAATTTAACTCTGCAAATCGATGCCTCGTATCATCTCTAAGATGGTTTTGAGGCAAATCCGACTTGAATTTGCCCTTGAATTTGGGGATTTGCTTTGATTTTCACTAGTTTTTCCCCAAATTCGCACAAACTGAAATTTGTGACAATGAATTTCACCAATTCGCTCTGGTTTTTGGCCCATACATGTCCAGTTTTCGAACTAGAAGCTCTGATACCATAATGTAACATTCCCCAACCCAGTTGAAGACCATTACATGTGAAAAACTCATAAAAATGAAAATTTTAAGACTAAATAATTTCTTGTAGCTTCTAGCTACGACTTACAACCATATTTGTCATCTACAACATTCTAAAATAGGCATGAAATGCAGCTAATAAATCATTACAACAACATATAAATCAATTGCATACACAGAGTTCATGCATAACAATTAAAAATCATAAATATAATGCATACAATAGATAAAACACTTATCTTTTAATTTAGTTGTGCAATCAGCTGCTTGGAATGTATGTTCCACCCAACCATAGACTTGTTGTTCCAAATCGCAAAATCAAGTCACCCTCGAGCTGGGGATAACAATCCAAAAAAGAGGGCGGACTCTCATTGTCCACTCATAGCACATAAAACCCACAACCCACAACCCACTGGTATTCTCCTACAACTATCATGATTTTCCACTAGCTCTCTTCCTTTAGAACTGCCCAACCCAAGGAATGTACCCCTTCACTGATATCATTCCCTCAGGTGTCCTCATTTATCAGGGTCTCTCTGGCACAGGAAACCAAGAATCTCTTTATTGGGAACTCAAGGTAACTCACTGCTAGGAAAAATACCAGGAAAAATAGTAGAAAACACTTGTTTTTACAGTGCAACTCACATAGGATTTCACTCTTCAGTCTTCATCTCCAAAACGCTCTATTATGCTTTAGAATTTGCCCTCCATGGATTCTCCAGCTCCAATCTCCCTTTGTTCCTCTCTACTTGTTGTTCATGCCCAAAAACTTAATGTCTAAAATTGTTGTAACAACCCGTACAAATTTCCTCTCCTTTGGTTGTCTTTCTTGACTCACACACTTCCCCAAGTTGATTGTACTCAACCCCCATGATCCCAATAACTATTGGATCTAACTTCTCACACCCACCCTCTTACATGCATTCAATGATTGGATTTGGGACACTCAATTAGAAAATATACTTTAATACATAGTCATAATAAAATGTAGGAATGTGGGTGGAATTAATAGACATGGGTAATCCCCCTTGGACCCCTCTCTTAGACATGCTCCTAGACCCTCCCCTCTCTTGTGGATTATTTCAGGCCCCATTTTGTTCATAT